>ML810070.1:55899-74103 GCA_009831015.1 Picea engelmannii
TAATTAAAAGATAAGATAATTAATATGAATAGATAAGGGAAATTAATGTATGGATAAGAGGTTGGTAAGGAGTAATGGAAGGGCGAGGGCGGTGAAAGGAGGATAAGGGAAGGAGAAGGACGAGGGAAGAGGGATTCATTTTTTTTGGTCGGGATTTCATTTAGGAGTGGAGGAAGGGTGATTTTGGGGGAAACATTGGGGAAGAGTGAATTAACAGTGGTGACAGTGGGATTTACCGTGCACACCGTGGCTGAGAGGTTTGGGCACGGAGGGCTAGGACATCCGTAGATGTCCTAGAGCCAGGCGCACTGGTCGGCAGGGTGGCCGGTTTTGGGGGTGTTCAAGCGAAGGTTCAAGCGAGGATTCAAGCTGCAGCGCAAGCTTAGCATCAGTGACAGGTATTTTCAAAATTGTGAAGTGTTTACTCAATTTTAACTTTTATGCAAATTATTAGGTAGATTTAAATTGTTATGCAAAGTGCGTTATGTAAAAATGTTATTTATTTATAAAATTCTGGGAATGAATAGGCTGGAATGAATATGCTGGAAATAGCAAATTTTTAGTTCTTTCAAAATTCCGCTCTGTTGTAATTTATAGTAGCTTAAATGAAATCATGGTTGTTACATGTGCAAACAAATGGTTCTGTTGTCGGGACTTGAAACTGTGATTGTTGGGAACTAAAGAAAAGAGAAAGCTTTTTGCGTAGATTTGTTTCTTTAGTGCACAATATTCTACTCGACTGCGAAGATCTGTGCTAAGAAAGGAATAAGATATGAAGAAAAGAGGTAAGATCTTAAAGCTTTGTGCTCTGAGAGAGGTAAGATAAGTGAAATGTTTTTTTCAAAAGAATGGATCTAGGTATGTCTAATAGATTTTGTCCTAGTCTGAAAAACTAGGGCACATTTAGAAGAAATAAGATTGGATATGAATAGATCTGATAAGAATAGTGAAAGATATGTTATTCCTATGCATAGAAAGAATGTTTGGACTAACAAATGGATGTAGGATCCTAGAAATATTTTTTTCCAGTTTAGTTACTGTGATCCCAATGCGCAGTACATGAAAGGTTGGGGGTCGTTTAAAAGAAAGAGAGGATTAACTCTTTGTTATAGTTGCAGAAGACCTGGACATCTTGCTAAGGAATTCCTTGGTAGAGGCCCTAGTTGTCTTTTTTGTAAAGCTATGGACCATGAAGTTTTTTATTTCCATAGAATGATTGATAAAGTTGAAAAGATGAATATGAGACAAGAAAACTATAAGACGGGCCAAGAAACTAAGGATATGATAAAACCCCAGAAAGAATTAGAGACTATATTATTACAGATGAAAGAAACCCTGAACGATCACAGAGATATCAACTTATCAGAGATATTACAAGAGAAGGAATGCATAGAAACAAGAATAGGAGACTTCGACATAGACTATGTTTTGGATGAGGAAACACAGGTGAATATCATGATAGAAAGAACTTGGGAAATTTTGGGAAAGCCTGATATGGTTCATTCAATGAGAGGAATAGGATTATTTAGATGAAAGATGATAACCCTATGTGGAAGACTTACCCAGACAACTATGAGTTCTCATGGAACTTCGACAGAGGAATAATTTGAGATCGTTAAATTTGTTGAGAACAATGCTCCATTTTCTATTTTTCTAGGAAAAACCTAGATTGAGAAAGATCAGATACGAAGAAACAAGAAAAGGAGGATCTAGAACAGAAAAAGAAAGAGCTAAGAGATTTCATGGCTAGGAGAATAACACACTTACTGGAAAAACAAGAGGACCATTCGAAGCTACTGAGGACCAAATATCCGGACGTCGAAGTTGAAAGAACACATGAAGACTTGAAATACTTGTATGTACAAGAGAGTAGAGCACCCACTCCAAAAAGAGAAGAAGTATTACTCTCAGAAAATATGAAAGACCCTCCATAGTGTGAAGTTACTATGCCAAGAGGAGATAAGAACGATAATGGAAAGAGGAAACCAGTGACTCAAATTTTGGGAAAGAAAGCTAGAAATCTCAGCAAGAAGAAAGCAAAGTTAGAAATGTTACATGAAGTTCTAGGGAGGACTTCACAAAAGGAAGGTTTGCAGAAATGGAACTTCGTCGGGATATCAGAACAAAAAAGATTGGCACTTTTCCACAGAGAAGAAATATGACCGTTGGAGGTGTCCCAACCATTATCTCGACGCTCCAGAACAGCTCAAACCGCATTTATGGCTAGAAAGATTGCCATTAGACCGTTGGGACCATGCCATAAAAGATGGAATTGCATTGATTGAGGTGTTCGTGCCCATTGGAGGAGTCTATTACGATGTTGTCTATTTATCTCATCGAGCGTTTCAATGAGGAAATTTTTTCTAATTGTGATTATTTGAGCCCATAGAGAACTAGTTTCTTCCGCTCAGTGCCTATTGAGATCTCACCACCCATTCTATTACATTGAGTATTTGATCACAAACCTGAGCTACCTAATTTTGAGTGTGCATGTCGAGTGAATTCATTGAAGTAGTTAAATCCGTCGAAGAGATCCTCATAGACCTCATGGATGAGAAGGTCATGTATATAGGAGTACAAGCCTCGTCGACGAGAGGAGTGCAATCATCCCTGTTGATTTCTCATGGATCTGGACCATCCCAAGCTATGATAGAGAAATGAACCAAGCATCGTGATGAATTGGTGAATGCAAAGCTCATCCCTTCTATCCTACCCGATTATATCTCACCTCTAGTTAGCGTGGTGAGTCATGACAGTGTCTCGAGGGACTTTGTCTACACCTTGATCACTGTGTACCTCTCGAAGGGGATACGTGCATTTGAATTGTAGTTAGGACAAATCATGACGTTGAAGATCAGTTACTTCAACTTGGGAGATCGCAAGAACCATGGAATGCTCACCCCACACAAGTAATTAACGAGGACCAGGGGGAAGATGTCGAATATCATCCCCCGGTCATGGACTATGGACATCGTGAGGTCCACTATCCCGAAGGTAATGAAGATACCACACTTTGGAAGGCATCAGGAGGTTAATGCGTGATTTAAACACCTATTTTCTTGCTTCCATGGTTGTTATTTGTGGCTAGATAAACACATCACTATAGATTCGACATTGATCCATTGGATCACTGGGGTAAGCATGCAAGGACCAGACCCACAAGAATTTTATCCATGGAAGGCTGTAGATCATGCCCTGGCGTAGAAAATTAAAGATACATATGGTGATGTGGAAAAGGGGAAGCGAGGCTACAAGGTATCCTCCATTCATAATGGCGTAGTGCACCTAGCCTTCCAGTTGATCGTTGGTAAGCTAGTAAGGAAGAACAGACCCACGCAGGTCATAGGGTTTGTTGTTGACCTCGCGGGAAATGTGTGGAAGGGATACAAATGAACTGGGCGAGCTACCTCGTCAACCAGTTAGAGAAACACTATCGTGAAGCTCAGGATTAGGGCTATGAGTTCCAATTGAGTTGGTTGTTGATCCTCATCACTTTCATTTCTTGGGAAATGTCGGAAGGTGCGACCTTCCCTGAGATTGAGCCATCATAACCCTTAGATGCGAATTTCACCACGCTCTGGTATTCGAGTGACATGACAAAAAAATGGCAGTCAAACACGATGTTCCACACCTACTACATGTAGTTGAAGAGGGATATTGAGTCTTTCCCTTTGATGACGTCGAACAACCCTACACAAGTTTAGACCATTTGTGAAGTTCAACGTAGATAGACATTTTATTTATATCACTGTGCGTAGAGATGAACACAAAGAAGAGCTGCATAGTTACTATAAATTAACAGAGGAGGACATGGAAGAAATAACTAAGGAATGGCCTATAGATTTCCTTATACCAGTCAACTAGGCAGAACTGTCCAACCCCGACCTCATCGAAATTCCGATGGTTACTCGCGAAGATTATGATGCACCCAGTAGTAGCAGAAGGAAGAAAAAGGAAAAACATATAGGACCTGAAAACACATTAGAAGAGAATGCTTCAGACTCAGCTGGAGGGGGAGGTGATGACGAAGTAGACAAGGAAGAGGACAAAGGAGAATAATACACACATAAACAAGGTGAAGTAACACCACCTAGGGACCCTATTGATGAAGCAGAGACCTCCAAGAAAAGAAAGGTTTCCCCCATGAAACCTAGATCGCAGAAGAAGTCCAAAGCTACTAAACCACAGATGCATACTATGCTAACGATGGATGACATATATTTCATCATCGTCGTTGTCTCAGATACCTTAGAAGACATCTTACAGTGCAATGAATCCAAACAAGAGACCATGTATGAAAGAATTGAAGTAAAGTTGAAAGGGGTACAACAATCCCTCCACTCCAGCTACACAATGTCTACTGCGCCCCCGTCATCAAAAGGAATAGATTTGGGAGACGAACCTGCCTAGCTACGCTAAATAGCAGATGCAACCGAAGCTTGCCTTCATCGTGTTTAGGAAAAAAAAGAGAAGGCCACAGAGGCATTAAAAAAATAAAAAGAAGAATCCAGAGAACAATTTTGGGTTGCACAACAGGAAAAAGATGACATCTAAGACAAGTTTGCAGAGGATAGAGCCCAGATCCATAAGGAGAAGGAACAACTACTCGCAGAGAATATTGGAGTTAAAGAAGCGATCACTAGAGAACTTCTCTCTATGACAGGCTTATAAAATATGGAATAAGACCCAGTGGAAAGAAAAGTAGGGAATCTTGTTGAAGCCATTCAACAACTCCAACAGGGGATAGTAGAACTAGAGTTACAAGTAATGTCAAGCACTCCTCAGGAAGTGAGAGACTAGAGAGAAGAAATTTCCCAAAGCGCAGTCCAGAGAATCAAGGCATTGGCCTTAGAATGTAAACAACTCAACATTCAAAGTGCGCGGACTTACGAGTGCCTTGCAGAGGATCCTGACCTAAGGACATTAGAGTCATAGCTTCAGGAGGCCAAGAAGAAAGCAACAATGGTGAAAGCATAATTGAAGCCACTACCACCAATTGAGAGGATGAAATGATCCCAGGAACAATGCACATCTCATAAACAATCCCATGCCATACAGAGTAAGGTCATGGAAGTGAATCAGTGACTCCAACTAGTGCAGGATGCATCTTGTATACTTTTTGAGGAAATTGAAGGACGAGGTGTAGAAATGGAACAAGTGGTCACCACAGTGGAACAACGCTTGGAAGGACCTATGATGGAGAAGGTTATTCAAGAGTTAATCGAGAAGGAATCTTTGGCGAAGCAACAGGTCGAAGCATCTCGAGCCAATCTAGAGGCATTTGAGGCAGATTTACCCAGATCAGAGTGACTTAGGATGAGTCACAGGTGAGTGTTGGGGGCATGTTGTCCCTTGACCAAGTTTTGGATAACCTTGGTCACGTTTGACCAATTTTGGGACTTCGACATGCTGGTCGAAGGCGGAGTGGAAGGTGAAGTGAAGATCATGGGATCTCAGCCCCTTCTTAGGGAAATTTTAGGTTTAGGGTTTATGTAACGGGTATGGGATGTCGGCCCATGGTTTTACCCATGTTTAGGCCCTTTTGTAATATATAAATAGAAAGGTAGGTGATGTAAGTAGGAGAGACCTAGATGTGTAATGTGGTTGGTGAGCTAAGTGGAAAGAGTTGTGGATGCTTTGTGCCTACTGTGTGTTAAGAACTTGCAGATCTAAGTGCAAGTGATTGTAAGAAGCCTATGTGTTGATTGTAAGAAGGATTTTTTCTTGAACCTAGCTCAGGGAAGGAGGATCTAGCGAGGTGTGCGTAGATATCCTGTCCTATGCGGAGTGGCTTCTTGTGGCTATGTTCTTGTAGATGATTGAAAGAATACAATAAAGAAGAGAAGAGTTGGTGTACGTAGCCCCACACTAGGGTGTGTTATCACACTAAGTTTCCTTGGGTCTTTTGTTTGTTTTTATCCTTTTCTAAGCCTTAGATTTTAATTTTTTAAGTTCAACCCTTTTAAATTTATGTTTGGTAGGACCCCTTAGATGAATAAAGTGTTGAGTCATAACTTATGTTTTGATTCTCAATTGATTTTTGGACTTAAACCCATTTATGTTCATGACTCAATATTTGGTCCCCTTCATGATTCGTCACTAGGATTGATCCTTCACATGACTAGACTGATGTGACACACCATTTTCCTCATTCATGACCTCATATACATGCCTTGTTGTCCCTGCTTACTTGTCCAATCATTTTTTAAATTGGAGCGTTGCCCACTCATGAGGTGTTTCCGTAGCGCCTTTCACGTTCATCATGTTTCCATCAGTAGTTATGATTACCACAACTGATGTCATGTTCCTTGTTTTCAGTGCTAGGAGTTGGTTAAAATATACCTTCAAGATCTCGTATTTATGAGCCCTGATAACGATTTGTGATTTTGGAAAAATCAAGAGTGCTACGCCACGCAAAATCACAATTCTAACCAGGTGACAACAGTGCAACCATAACTGATGCCGAGGTAGATTCAAAGACTAGGGTGTTCTTAACTTCATCCTAAAAACTCATTGAAGCTTCAAACAAGTGTTTACTCCATAGGTATCCCATGTTGCCTCCTCTGCACATTAATTTTCACAGAGAATTAACGCTCAGGGTTTGGATTATCAGGCTTGCATAGATGTGAGAGACTTTTCTTCACATCATATCCTTGTCTTCTATCATTTCAAACCTATCAAATTCACTTCTCATGTCAAATTTTGATACATCCACCCACCATAGCTATTGAGCTTACAACATCTAGATAGTCTATCCTCTACATACGCACTATGTTTCCCAAAGGCATTGCTTAACCACACTGTGTCTCCCCTTCTTCTGTTGAAATCTGAATTGAGCATTTCTTACCCAGCTTCAAAGGGCCAATTACAGAGTACCCTCTCACTGTCTAAAATTTTAATACCTTCACAAATCTAAGGGAGGGATTTCCACAACCAAGTCTTATCTTACTAGCACCAGTCTGGTTTAAAGGAGAAACTTTGTTCATTTGAAGCTCAACTGTACGTCCTCTTGGTCGTTACTACCCCATAAGCCACAATAAGATCTCATTCTAAGCTATGGATACTCCTCATATGAAGAAGACACACAAAGGGGGCAAGGTGGTTAGAACTGAACCTGTGGATATGCATCTTTTTTACATAGAGCCCATGGAAAGAGAAGTTTTTCAAAGAGTGGGATGCTTCTCTTTCTACCAGAATATGAAAAAGGGCCATCCTGAGGTGACAAGGTAGTATTCCTTACATTTTGATGGAAGGAGAACCAAGGTTGGGGATTTAGAATTTGAGGTGACTGAGGCCTCTATTTCAGGTGCAACAGGAATCCATATCACAGGTGAAAAGTGGTTTAAAGCCATGGCTTTCAGTTCAGCCTATGCCAAAGATTTCCCTAAGCCTGAACATCAAGCCAATGATTTTTCTAAAGGTTTTCCAATGAATCAATTGATTGAGCCATTTGATAGGATATTGAATATCATCCAGATATACTTTACATGTGAAAGGAGGTTTAACACATAGTACTAGTACCATATAAGGAATCTGCTGCATTTTACTGGTAAAATTGAAATGACTATTCCCTACTATTTGTTAAAGAGCATAGGAAAGATGTCAGACCTGATTCAATCCAAGTCTAAATATGTGGATACTAGCATCTTCCACTCTGGATTGATTATAATGATAGTCTCCGAGGAATTGGGTAAGAAAGAGATTTCATGGGAACATTTTGTTGTTGCTTCTCACTTCAAGTTGGATATAGTATCTACTTCTCAATCACAAAATACAAGTCCTTTATCACCCACCATTGTTGTTAAAAAAGGGACCAATAGGAAAAGAAATGGTAGATCTCATGTTCAAGATTCAGAGGTCATCAAGTAGGTCATAGGAACTGAGGGGGAAGTTTGTCATTCCCCAGAGAGAGATTTTTCACCTCCTCCTCCACCAGGGGTTAGAAGAGGTTCCTTCTTCTACCAAAACTGCAGCCAAGAAAGGGAAGAAGCTACACTTCCCCTCTTCTCCTACAACAGCCAATACCAAGGGTAGAAGACTTTTCACAAGATCATTAGTTCCTAAAGAGGTTGTTGAGGAAAAATCCCCACCAGAAATCCTTGTACAAAAGAAGAAGGGTAAAGGCATTGGGAAGCTCATGGAAAGAAAACAAGATACCCCTGTGAAAAAGAAGAAAGGTAAAAGCAAAGGTATCAAGAAGCCTAATGAGATAGACAAGGAAATTCCTATGCAAGTGGAAGAGGATTCCGAGAAAAATCCTGTTGAGACTATACATGTCACTACTCCACCTGACAACCATAAATTCAAAATATTAATCAGGAAACTTAGGGATGCTAGGAAAGAGGTGGATCAGTTGAAAAAAAAAGCCATGTCTGATAGAGTAAAGATGAAAGAGCTCATGGATGGCTATAGCCATACCCTTGACTTGGCAAGGTTTGCAGCAAGAAATGCCCAACCCCTTCATAGGCAACTCCAAAACCTTTATAGGCAGAATCGAGGCTTTTAGTCTCAGAACATGAAGCTCAAGGAAGCGTTGCAACATTTTCAAGATGAAGTAGCTCAAAGAAACTTGCAGGTATTGTTTGAAGCTGCTGTTGAGAAAGAGACACTAGGAGTCAAGGAAATCATAACTCCATTGAAGAAGCCTATCATCACTAAAAGGAAGAAGTCTGTTGTGCCAAATGAAGATCCTCCTTCTACAAGAATGAGTGTGAGGTTAAGTGTCAAGGAATGAAATAGTTGGTGAAAGGTGAGACCATTTTTGAGGATGGTTCCTTTTTGTGAGGATAAACTGTTAATAAAGTATTACCTCTACCACCTATACAGGCTTCTAAGTGTTTGATTCAGAGTTTTTGGCTTTTTGTAAAGAGATTTTGGTGATTTACTAGTGTGATACCTATAGTGCTGCCAAACCACTTAAGATAATGGGGTTGATACTATGCAAAGTTATTACTTTCTATTCACGTGTTCAACCTGGAGTGTTCAACTTGGAGGTGCTGCATTTTGATGGAACTACCTAAATTTTCACAGAGACTCACAATGGCGCTACTGAAATTTTCTACCTAATATCTCGCAGAGATTAAATTTGCACACAGATGCAACACAATGGTGCTACCTAAATTCTCTACCTAATATCTCACAGAAGCCAAAGTTTTCATAGGGGATAAGAAGGTTTGGTGCTACCTTTTCTACTTGTCCAGTTTTGAAGTGCGCTACTTAGAGTGCTACCCAAAGAAGCTACCAATAGACACTAGGGATCCAGGAGGGTCAAGCTAACAATGTTTTGGATAGATGATGATGGAAAATATTGCAGAAACAACAATTGACATAATGATGACAACCAAATTCTCCTAAAGGACACATTGCAAACAAGGAGTTGCGCAACAAAGGAGAATCAATTTAGTTTGAAGATTGGTTGGATTAGTCACCGACATTTTCCTATTGTATAGCATAGGTTGTTAGTCAAGTTGTTAAATGAAATAAATTCTTAGAGCTCTTCAAGGGAAGGAGGCTAGATCATACCTCCAGTTGTTGCCTCTCTTTTGTTATAAATAGATATATGAAATTCGTTAGTAGGTTCAGATGGATGAGAAAGGCTCCCTAATATTGTAATATTTTGATGAAGTTACTGTGAACCGACTATGTACTATATTTTAGACATTTTGGTTAATAGAAATCAACTTCTCTTTTAGCTTATTTTCTTCTAATGCTAAATGTTCATTCTTTGAGTGACTCACATGAATGATTTTGGTGATATTATGATGTATGTTTGATCGTTATATTATCATAATGTTTATTTAGCTTCCTTAGTTTTTGAACTCAAGAATATCTTTTGTTAAGAATATTTCTTCCTTCGACTTTTTTTGTAGACCTGATGTTTACAGCAGCCCCTACATTCTTCTCATTGAAGTCTTCCCTCTATTCATACTCACTCCCAATTACTGATTGAAGTTAGCCAAGACCTTGATTGTTGGTGCATGTCGGCCCTGTTTTATGAGTTGGAACATTATCATTTTGAGTCTTTTCCATTTGACCTTTTAAAACACTCTTACATTCACATATAACCTGATGGGTACTGGGTTTGTCTTCCATGTAATCTGAAGGTGATTCCTAGTGCTAACATTCTTGGCATTGTTGTTAGGGAACGATTTGAATACTTTTCCCTGGGATTAAATGACACGGCATACTAGTCCTAAAGGTGCATTAGAACTTAGTATCTTGAAGATTGCAACTTGCACCTGGCGAATCCATTGTTTCAACTCTGGCACCTAAAGGCAGACATATGAGATCAAATACACAACTACCTTTGGTTCCATCTGAGGCTAACCCAGAGAAAATAATCAATAAGAGAAAAGCTTCCCACAAAAGTTTTTCTGCTGCTACTACAAGTGATTCTGGTCAGTTGCCTGATTCCACTCTTGATACTCCAGTTGTTACATCAAGTAAGATTTCTTTACCTTCTACTTAAGTATCTAAGAAACTTGATTTTGAAGAGTTTCCTATTGAATACTCTTCCATTGAAACTGACTTGAAAGAAGAAAACATCTACATTTTTTCTTCCCATGATATTGAAAGGTGTTTCAGTCTTGATAGTTTTGAATATTTCCCTACTTTAGGTTTTTCTACACCACTTTCTGTTAAAACTTTTGCTGCCAAAGAAGTGGAAACTTCATCCCCTTCACAGACTTTACCATCTTCTTCCAAGACTCAACCCTCTGCTATGAAAACTGAAACCCCCCCTTCATACTTTCATTCTTCTCCTAATCTACACACAGTCAAGTCTCCTTCTCCTTCTTGTTCACCAAGAGTTCAAAATCAAATGGAAGTATTTAACCCCCATGCAAATAGGATGGATGCCATAGTTGTTGCAAGATATGCTCCTCTAGTCTTACCTCATCCAATGAATTCTCTCCCTCCTGGAGATTATTTGAAATACATGCCTAAGTTTACGGGAGAAGAAGATATAACAACTGAGGAACATCTTGTTTCTTTCTACAGCTATGCAGATAATCAAAACATTGAAAATGAGGATGTGTGGATGAGGGTTTTCATCCAAAGCCTTTTTGGTGAGGCTAGGAAGTGGTTTAGGGGTCTGGCCCCTGGATCCATTATTGGTATTGAAGCATTAGATGAAGCCTTCTTGAGGCATTGGGGGGGGGGAGGATTTTTTGTACTACATCACCGAATTCAGATCCCTAAAAAGGAAAGAAGGAGAGTTTGTCTCTGACTTTTCTAAAAGATTTAACAAAATGTACAATAAGATTCCCGATGAGATAAAACCCACTGAAACCTCTACAAAAATTAATTATGCCAGTGCCTTTGACCCTAAGTTCTACCTTCTACTAAGAGAAAGAAGATCAGCCTCAGTTCATATGCAAGATGTAGCCTTAGAGGTAGAATCCAACATAATGGCATCTGATAAACTGAGAGGAAAGTCTGATAGGGATAGAAGAAAAATCATAACTGAAGCCTCAACTTCTGACTCCCATACTGTCCATCCTCAAGTGAAGGAACTTACCAAATTAGTAAAATCCCTTTCCACTGAGATAGAGAAATTAAATATGGAAGGAAAACAGACCTACATAAATACCCAAAACACATAACAGAGGTAACTTTAGGAGACAAAATAATGCTCCCCAAATATTTCCCAGAGATCCCAGAAACAAAGAGAGAGATGATCAGAGGGTACAAGATCCTTTGCAAAACAATTTGGTTGTTGATGAAGAAGAAGAGTAGGTAGAAGTTGATCATGAGATTCATTTCTTAGGTGACACATCCCCATCCCCACACTTGACTCAATCCTCTTATGAGCAATCTTTGATGGATATTCAAATAAATGAATTAAGTAAGGGAGAGAAAGTGAAAGAAAATACTAATAGATATAATCTGAGATCTAATAAGAATGAAGAAAAAACTGATGCCCCTAATTAGCCTGCCCAAAAATAAGATTATGCTACAGTGAGCAGTAAGGAAAAAGACTCTCAAAGCTCACAAGTTCTGATTAGAAATCCTATTCCTGAAACCAAAGAGATCTTGAAGCCTTCTTCTTCCTTCAGTTTTGAGAATGAGATCCAGAAAATAAAGATCCCTGTACCTTTTTTGGAACTGATAAAAAACAAAGAATTTAAAAAATATCTATCCAAAATGT
The DNA here is from genome assembly GCA_009831015.1 of Picea engelmannii. Lineage (NCBI taxonomy): Eukaryota > Viridiplantae > Streptophyta > Pinopsida > Pinales > Pinaceae > Picea > Picea engelmannii. The sequence goes on from ML810070.1 coordinate 68,048, forward strand.
TACAACTCGAAGCCTCTCCAAGTGCCACTGATTCAGTAAAACTGCAAGATGAAAAGCCAACAGTGATTTTGGGTCCATTGATAGAAGATAGAGACTATTCATCCCCTCCTTTCTATACATCAGTAAATATTCATGATACAGTGTTGCATAATTGTTTGATGGATTCAGGGGCATCCCACAATCTCATGCCAAAATCTGTTATAGATGAACTTGGGTTAGAAATCACAAAGACTTATCATGACTTATATTCATTTGACTCCATGAAAATGAAGTTTCTTGGAGTCATTAAGGATTTGGTTGTGACTTTATTTTAGATGCCCATGAAAAGTATACTCATGGATATCGTGGTCGTTGCTGTTCCCCCCAAGTTCGGAATGATCTTGTCAAGATATTGGATAAAAATACTTGGGGGGACCTTACAAATGGATCTCTCTTATTCTACTATTCCCATTTTGGGGGGAGAGCATAGAAGACTTTACAGGAAAGCTCAATTGGCTTACATCATTAGTGATGAAGAAAACTCCACAAATCACCTTATTTTTTTTTTTGATACAAATCTGAGATCTAGCATTTGGTATCTCACTGACACTCCTGAAACCCCTCTTGAAATCAGAAAACAATCTATTACCTTTTGTGAGGAGCCTCCTCTAACGACTTCTGTCTGGAATATTTTCTTTGATGGAGCCTGTTATCACTATAGGAAACTCTCCTAGGCTATAATTCAGAGATGCCTGGTAACTTAATCTTTTTGGAAACTATTTTCTCAATAATAGGTATGGGTTTGGATCAAGATGAATATCTTAATCTCTGGATTGTATCTTCAAGACAGTCTAACTATATTCATGCAATACAAGGCCTTCAAGAGCTATTTATCAGATAGATTTGTATAACAAATGGATAAGAAAACCAATCGGTTAACCAAAACATACATAAACCATATATATGATGGGTCAACAAACTAGACAAATATGCTTATGATTCTTGCTTAACAGTCAAAAGTAAGATGACAGTTACCATAGGATCATTAAACAGAGACGAAAGAACGAATTCAACTCATATGCATAGACAAAGATGAAGGAGAGTCTGACAATAACAAATGAAAGAATCTTGTAGGCTTGATATATTAAAGAAAATGTCTTTCAAACAAAAACAGTAGAATATAGAACTCAAAATCGAACCTTTGGTTCTTCAAAAATTTTCGGCTTTATAGCCTTTTACAAAACAGTTTTCAGATCCTAGATTACTAGATCAAATCTTTCCAAATATAGAAAATCAAATATTGGCCTTAGTAAACTAGATCAATTAAACTTCTCAATTGTTCTTTAAGTCTTCACATTCTGGGCAGGTGTAATAAGCCTTCTGAGGCTGTTGGATCTCATATGATATGGGAGGAGTTGAGCTTGACACATGTTGGCTTTCAACAATCTTATCACCTTGTCAATAACTAACCATTGCTTATCTTTTTTGGTCATCTGAAACATCTTCAAAACCAAAACCACCACTTGTTAGAGATGTCATTAATTATCCCCCAACGATTGAAATACTTTCCTAATCCTTTAAGCAAGATAAACTTTGATCTGTGTAAAAACATTAACCTTCTGCCCTGTCAGTGCTTTGGGTAGTTACAAAAATTGGAATTTGGGCTAATTAGCTACCGAAAGGACTGCTTTCGGTGGCTAATGAACAGTTGATATGTTCGCCTAAGCCACCGAAACCTGAGATCATCAAAATTTCAAAAAACAACCTTTCTTTAACTGAAAAATGCCTCAGGGTAGTCTTTAGTTTTCCGTTTATTGATCAAGATTTGAGGGATTAGTGGTTGTTACTGGTTCATTGTATTGAACTACCACTTCTACAAGGGTTTCAAGTGAAGCATGAGCTTTGTGTTTTGATTCCCTTGCCTTTTTCCTCAAAGCTCTAACCTTTTTCTTTAAACCTTGGGCCACTCTCCATAAAATGTTTTAATCCTTTACAATTTTTTCCTTCTTTTTCTTCTCCTTTATGCTCTCATGGGCTAACCTTTCTAAGGCTGAATTTCTTTCTGCGAAGTTTTTTGAGAGGGTTTCATACCTGATTTTTATTACTCTCTCAAGCACCTCCTACGGTTTTGGTGATTAAAGAGCCTTGGATTCCTTTATTTTATCTCCCAAAAGCTAAGTCTTTCGGTGTCTAATGAACAATTGGTATGTTCACCTAAGTCATCGAAACCTGAGATTTGAATTTAATCTGGCACAGACTAGACGAACTTCTGTCCAAAACTTATTACATGAGTAAATTTTTTTTTTTTTTTTTTAAAGTACCTCTAAAAATTTGAAAAAGTATTTTTCCAACTGACACTCTATCACCTAAAAAGAAAAATCTTAATCAATTTATTTGAGGAGATAACACTGGCTCCTATTGGGGATGAACGCCTCCCCGTGAGGTTTCAAGAACCACAGAACCAATGCATTTCCTGAAAAAAGAAAACTTAAACTATCTACTAGTGTTTCCATTGGGCATGGAGTTATTTTGTAAAAGAAAAGACTAAAATAAAATTACAATGACTAGGCTTCACAGCCTTAGACAAAATAGAGTTTCAGAAATCACCTGTTGACTAGGCTACCGAACATTTCTTCACCTCCCAAAATTTGCAGAATGAATGTGTTGTTGTGCTTTACTTGAGTTATCATGAAAGGACCAGTCCAGAAAGAATCAAACTTGTTGTGTTTTCCTTTATCTTGTCTAAGGGCGTCGCATTTCAAAACCCAATCACCAACTTGAAAACTATCTACCTTTTCCTTCCTGTCAAAAGTATCCTTGATTCTCTTTTGATGAGCCTCTGATTTGTCCACCAACTATTCTCGGACCTGCTGCAGTTCTACCAAATCAAGCTTTCTTCTTACCATATCATTTGACTCAGTTTGCTCTTCCTGAAAAAATTTAGCCACTAGTAAAACTAGTTGAATAGGAAAAATAGCATCAGTTCCATAGACCAATTTGAATGGAGAGGTTCCTATGGATTTCTTGATAGTTACTATGTCTGCCCACAGAGAAAACTTTAGTTTAGAGTCCCAATTCTTTTTGTTCTCCTCTAATAGATTTCTGATGATTCTGATTAGACTCTTATTGGATGATTCATCTAGGCCATTACCTTGAGGGTAATAGGGGGTAGAATGTACCAATTGGATGCCCATTGATTTACACATATCGACCAATGCATCAGATTTGAAAGTTGTTGCATTATCTATTACTAGCCTTTTGGGCAACCAAATCTGCTCAGGATGTTTTCATAAAGAAATTTCATGATGACCTGATGAGTGGCATTCCTAGTGGGAACTGCCTCTATCCATTTTGTAAAATAGTCGGTGGCTACTGAGATCCATTTATGTTGGCCACTAGATGAAGGATTAATCTCTCCTATAAAATCTAAACCCTACTGCTGAAAAGGGCCATTCACTACTATAGGTCTCAGGGGCAGAGATTTTAGCTGTTGTTTTCCTGTGAATCTTTGACATTTATCGCAAGCTTTGATGAAAGCGCACACATCTGAGAAAAGAAAAGGCCAATAGTACCTAGCCCTTAGAATTTTATGAACTGTGGTCTTCCAGTAATGATGACCTCCAAAAATACTTGAATGAAACTGATGTATAACTTCAACTGTTTCTTCTTTGTCTAAGCATCTGAGTAGTAAACTAGAAGGGTCTTTCCAGTACAACAAATTATTGTAAATGCAAAATTTGATGGCTCTGAGCTTAAGGGCTTGGGCTTGAGTCATGCTAAGTTCAGGAGGAACCTCCAAATTTAAAAAAAAATGAATAATACCTGAGTACCACTCACAAGAAGACAAATTCTCCACCACCTGTTGGTTTTTATGTTGTCCTTCTGCTACCACCTCCATCTACAAACTCGTTGAATTTTCCCCCATGAAATTTATGTCCAGCAGCTCATGGTTTTCTTTCTTCAAAAGCTTAGCAAGGCCTTGGCCTTTTACCAATTTAGTGGGCTTTACTTCTATGTCAAACTCGATTAACTTTGCGATCCATTTAGCTCTTTTCCCATCGATATCAAGCTGAGTCAAAACGTCCTTCACTGAGGGTTAAGGAACATATGCAATAACCTTTGCATGGAGGATATAAATTTTGAAAGCTTTTAAATATTTGATGAGAGAATAGGCTTGTTTTTCAATAGGATCATACCTTAATTCAACATCTCTGAGTGTTTTGTTGAAGAAGGAAACTGGGTTATCCATACTATCATCATCTTTCTGTAACTAGATTGTTGCCACCGTGTCATAAGAAGTGAAGGAAAAAATATAGAAACTCTTGCTGTAATCTAGACTAATTAGAGTCGGGGATTCCATGATAGCCTGTTTGATATCCTGAAATGAATTCCTTGCATTTTCTATCCATTTAATCTCAGATCCCTTTTTTAACGTACATGTTATGTGTTTTACTAGCTCGGAAAAATTTGGAACAAATCTTCTAACAAAGTTAATCTTACCGAGCAGAAATTGAATATCCTTTTTTGACCTTGGTAAGGACAGCCTATGAATTGCTTCCACCCGAGCTGGATCAATTTTCATGCCTTCTGCTGAAACAATGTGGCCTAGGAGCTTTCCTTTTCTGAGAGAAAAATGGGATTTTTTGGGATTCAATGAAATCCCGAACTACCTGCACTTCAGAAATACTCTTTTTAAATGCTTTATATGTTCTTCATGACTGCTAGAATAAACTGTGATGTCATCAATATAGATGAGGACAAACTTGTCCTTCTCACCCATGAAAGCTATGTCCATGGCCCTTTGAAAAGTGGCCCCGACATTCACTAATATGAATGGGATTTTGGTGTACATGAAGGTACCCCAAGGAGTAGTAAAAGCAGTCTTCTCTTGGTCATCAGGATGGACATAAATCTGGTTGTAGCCAGAAAAACCATCCAGGAAAGACATAATAGTAGCCCCTAAAATTTTTTACAACAAATGTTCCATCTTCGGTAGGGGATAGTTATCTTTCTTTGAGCATCTATTTAGGTTTCTAAAGTCAACACATAACCTGATCTCACCATTTTTCTTTCTCACTATTACCAGATTTGCAATCCATTTAGAGTATCTTAAAGGGATTGTAATCTTAGCATCAAGAAGCTTTTTTATTTCTCTTTCAATTACAGGCAATAGAAGAGGACTGATAGGTCTGAGTTTTTTTTTGAAAGGGATGGTGTAATTTTCAAGGGGAATATTATGTTGAATGATATCAGGGTCATAAGTTTTCAAATCACTGTATTTCCAAGCGAAAACATCAGAGAATTCTTTCATAATGCTGCAGTATTCAGACTTCTGATCAACAGTTAATTCAGAGGATAGATTTATGAATTTAGGCTGGCTTTTGCTTCCTATGTTGTGCTCATGGATAGTAGGCTCTTGTTCCTTATTATCCAGTTTGTAGGGAACATCATTGTGATCGAAAATCTTCTCAAGAGGTACCAGACCCCGAGGTATGTAATTACTTGGCAGTTGAACAATATCATGCTGACCCATTTTTCGTTTTATCTTAGGCTTTTGGGATGTTCGACAACATAGGTATTCCAACAGAGGATGAAAGCCTTCAGTAACCACTCACATAACCAGATCAAATATCAACACACTGATGTTTTCACATGGTAAAACCCCTACGGGGAAACATCCACGACCACAACCAACGTGGCCACTTGGAGCAGTTTATTAATGCAAAGAAAAATATTACAGAGAGATTTTACAAGAGAGTTTCTCACAACATCGACAAATGACCCTCCATGCTCTTTAAATAGAGATCATGGACCAGTCGGGTGTTAAGCCACAGATCAATGGTTGTTAAGATCGAGGAGAGTATGAACCATCAGATCACTCTATGTCGGTAACATATCGTGACAGTCGGATTTCCTAACTACAAATGCATACTAAAGAAACACACTTTTACCTAACGACATATTAGACCAAGTATATCTTAACTAACTCCTAAGTGTCTAAATATCCTAACATCCCCCCTTAAGAACAACTTGGGATAGGATTTACAATAATGACACAATAGGAGAAGGAAGGAGGC
>ML810070.1:82548-103747 GCA_009831015.1 Picea engelmannii
AACTGGTTATAAATGACAACAATGGGTAATGAATAAATGTTGAATGCTAATTGATGAGTTTTTGTGCAAGAGGGAAGTTTTGGGAAAAAGAGCCCCACACTCATTCACCCCCCCTCTAAGTGTGGTAGGTGTGTCCAACATGGAGGTCTTCTTTACAGGGGCAGCAGGCTACTTAGTAGCAACTTCTTTCTTCTTACTAGGAGAAGCAAGCAATGGCTTGGGGGAAGCATTTTTAGATCTTAAATTATTACCTTGTTGATCATCGGTCTAATAAAAAGATTCTTCAGTACTTGCCTCATGAATTTCCTCATCCATCTTGGCTTCTTCATAATCCACTTATGTCAAAAAGGAGGAATCATTTTCGTCCCCAAAACAATTGATGTCATCTACTTCTTCGACTTCGTCAAGAGGTATCTCCTATTCTTCTTCTAGTATTTCATTTTGGAAAGGGGTTCTGATTCTTTGATCATCAGCTGCATTCTTGTCTCTCTTAAGGATCTAGATTGGTTGGTTGTTCCTTTAATAAGGGAATGCATTGGGATTACTTGGAACAAAAACATTTGGTTCTTTAGTCTTGGTTGGGCGCTGACTTTGAATCTTCAATTTTGACAGTTCAGATGTCAAGTCATCCAACATCTTGGCCATCTTTTCCATTTTTGTATTAGAAGAGGAAGGGGGTTCGGTAGAAAAATTTTTCCTCTCAAATTTTCCTTTCAGTTTCTGAGATGCCATAATATTTGATTCAACTCCAAGAGCATCATATTGCATCAAAGCAAGTGTGGCTTATCTTCTTTCTCTAAGTATTAAACAAAATTCTAGATCAAAAGAAGAAGAAAATGTGATCTTTGCTAAGGCATCACTTGGCTTAATCTCTGCGGGAATGTTGTCGAACATATTATTAAATATTTTGGTGAAGTCTGAAACTGACTCCCCATTTTCTCTTCTTAGGTTCCCGAACTCAAAAATGTAATATAGGAGATCTCTTCTTTCTCCTCAATGTTTTAAAAACACCTCATCTAACTGCTCAATACCTATCACTGAATTTGTTGGTAGTTCTTTGAACCATTTCCTGGCTTGGCCATCCAAACTCTGCACAAAAACTCTGGTCCACACATCTTCTGAAATATTAATGTTTTTAGCATAAGAATAAAAGGCTTCTATATGTTCTTTGACAGTATAATCCCCAGATCCAGTAAACTTTGGCATATATTTATGATAATCTCCAGTTGGCATGGCAGATAAAGGGTTGGGCAACACAAGTGGGGCATACCTATTTGCTAATATGTGTTCCATCTTGGTCAAAAGGACAACCATGAAACTCTTAGGGGTTGATGCAGAGGAAGAATCTTCAGAAGATGAAGACTAAGATGGGATGGTTGAGTCTATAAATAATGGTTGTCTTACTTCACCCTAAGCAAAATTTTCTGAATTGGGTAGGAAATAAGAGGCTTTGTAAAACGAACCGAGCAATAAGGCTAGGCCTTCTTCACCTTTAGTGGAAAGATCTTGTAAGATATCTTAGAGAATGAGCATACTATTATGCGTATAGAAGGCACCCTCTATAGGCTTTGTAGGTGAGGAATTCAAAGAAGAAGAGGAGGATTATTTTTGCTGAGGGGATCCTATAATTACTTCTTTAATGTTGGATGCGATATCATGCTCAAAATCAGAGTCTGTAATATCAGAGGAAACTGAAGGCTCCTCAACCTTCAAGCTTTCTGACACAATTTCAATTTTTTGAGAATTATAAGTTTCAGCAGCAGGGGATTCAACAAGAGGTTCTTTAGATATGAAAGAAGAAGTGTCCATTGGAATACCTGGATTTGATGCTCTTGCAGATCCAGAAGTTTTTCATTGCAAATATTTTCCCCTTCTGATGATCTTCTCAGGGTATGGAACTGGTGTTGCCAGTGGTCCTTCTTGGTTTGCCCTGGTGTGTGCTCTTTTCGGAGCCACTTCGTTCCAATGGAGTCGCCAGATAGATGGTTACAACCCAAAAAATGCCCAAACTTTGTCTATCATCAAATTTGGATCTTGTCGTCTCCCAGGGAAGTTGAGCTTCAATCTCCTCTCCCCAACAATGACGCCAATTTGTTATCACTCCAGGAAACTCTCCGAGGCTATAAGTCAGAGATGCCTGGTAACTTAATCTTTTTGGAAAATATTTTCTCAATAATAGGTGTGGGTTTGGATCAAGATGAATATCTTAATCTCTAGATTGTATCTTCAAGACAGTCTAACTATATTCATGTAATACAAGGCCTTCAAGAACTATTTATCAGATAGATTTGTATAACAAATCGATAAGAAAACCAAACGGTTAACCAAAAAATACATAAACCATATATATGATGGGTCAACAAACTAGCCAAAGATGCTTATGATTCTTGCTTAACAGTCAAAAGTAATATGGCAGTTACCATAGGACCATTAAACAGAGACAAAAGAATGAATTCAACTCATATGCATAGACAAAGATGAAGGAGGGTCTGACAATAACAAATGAAAGAAGCTTGCAGGCTTGATATATTAGAGAAAATGTCTTTCATACAAAAACAATAGAATATAGAACTCAAAATCGAACCTTTAGTTCTTCAAAAAATTTCAGCTTTATAGCCTTTTACAAAACAGTTTTCAGATCCTAGATTACTGGATCAAATCTTTCCAAATATAGAAAATCGAATATTGGCCTCAATAAACTAGATCAATTAAACTTCTCAACTTTTCTTTAAGTCTTCAGATTCTGGGCAGGTGTAATAAGCCTTCTGAGGTTGTTGGATCTCATATGATATGAGAGGAGTCGAGCTTGACACATGTTGGCTTTCAACAATCTTATCACCTTGTCAATAACTAACCGTTGCTTATCCTTTTTTATCATATGAAACATATTCAAAACCAAAACCCCAACTTGGTAAAGATGTCATTAATTATCCCCCAATGATTGAAATACTTTCCTAATCCTTTGAGAAAGACAAACTTTGATCTGTGCAAAAACATTAACCTTCTGCCCTATTAGTGCTTTCGGTAGTCACGGAAACTGGAATTTGGGCTAATTAGCTACCGAAAGGACTGCTTTCGGTGGCTAATGAATAGTTGATATGTTTGCCTAAGCCACTGAAACCTGAGATCATCAAAATTTCAAAAAGCAACCTTTCTTTAACTCAAAAATGCCTCAAGGCTAGTCTTTAGTTTTCTATTTATTGTTCAAGATTTGTGGGATTAGTGGCTGTTACTAGTTCATTGTATTGAACTACCACTTCTACAAGGGTTTCAAGTGAAGCATGAGCTTGGTGTTGTTATCACCCCATAAATTATGGAAGTCAACTTATGACTTTGATATTATGGATATTATATGTATCTAGTATTCTTATTGGCAATTGATTTTCAATTTACAAAAAGAAAAAGATAAAAGAAAAGTAAAAGAAAAGAGGGAAAAAAGAATTGAAACAAAATCCCCATGCAATAATAGTGACTTGGTCATACCTTTCAAGCATGATCAAGTTCTTTTAAATTTCCAATGTTGATAGGTTAGAGAATAAATCTGACCAGACTATCTAATCCTGGTCAGATAGCCCCTAGGTTAGAACTAGTGAATACATCTGGTCACACCATCTAATCCTGGTCAAGTAGCCCCTAGGTTAGAATTATTGAATAAATCTGACCAGACTGTCTAATCCTGGTCAGATATCCCTTAGGAAGAATAATATCTTAACCCAACCGTTCAATCTGGGTTAATTGTCTTGTGAAAGTAGGTTAGAATGTAGATTCATTGCTTTGCTTTCCTTGCCCAAATAAAACCCACTTGAAGAAATTGCTACATCAAGTCTCCATTGCCTAAGTATAGTTGAAATGATGTCCCCTTGGTGGTGGCTAAAACAAAATTGGGAAAACCCATAAGAAGGCAATAATCCTAAGTTTTCCTACACATGACTTTTTCCACTCTTGACATATGTTTCATTCACTTTCCCATGGTCCAGATCACGACGCCTAGATCAACGGTTCATACAACATTCTGCACCCCCCCCTTGTGTTCTACCTTTAATGGAAGGGGGGGTCCGAAAGCGGTGATAATATCCATGCAGATCTAGACGACCCAGAAGAGAGCATGTGAATCCACGGCCCACATTGGATTCCGGACCCCCCCGCCCATTCTGCCTTTAAAGGAGGGGGTGGGGGGTCCGGAATTGGTAATAACTTGGGCACACATCTAGACGAATCAGATCAAAGCACTCAAATCTACGGTTCACATCAGATTCCGGACCCCCCCCTCCGTTCTGCCTTCAATGGAGGGGGGGAGTCCGGAATCGGCATTAAAGAGCGCGCTGAGATCTATGGTCAGAAAATAAGTGCGCATATCTATGGCTCACAATGTATTTCGGACCCCCCTTGGTGTCCTACTTTTAATCAAAGGGGGGGGGGGTCCAGAATAGATATTTCCCACAGGCGGGCCCATTGTCATAGGTGGCACAAGTCTATTGGTTCTCAAGTCTCGTCCCTCACATGGTGTCTGACAGCCGCCACTCATGGACGTCATCCTCCACTAAGTCCACTTGTCCCACTTGCTTTCAGGTTTGAGTCCCATCCCATAACTGTTGTCAGTCCCTGCTGTCAGGCCTTTATCCTTCCCATTCATGATCGACCCCTTTTGGCGACTTTCACCTCCAATCACCAGCCTCCACGTCACCTCTCCGTATACTTTGGCCACCCTCATCTGCCAACTCATCCCAAGTGGCCCGTTGTCAATTAATAACTGGGAATTATACCCGTTGTCATGATGACCGTTTTCCTGTGTCCAACCGACCCATTTTTGAATAAAACTACTGTTCTCCCTGTTCATTTGTTATTCGTCCATCGCGCCAGAAATCTCTTATTCCTCCATTTCTTTCGTATCACCTTCACCCACAGTTTTTCAACCCCACTAACATATTGTTTGTTGCAGGTATAGTTGCTAAAATGGTGTCAAAGTCCAGACCACCGGAAGAATAAGAAAATCCTTTTCTTCCTCCTCCGATTGACCTGGATAAAGTTCCCTTGGTTGATAAAGACCGTTTGATAGTGGATACTGTCTGCAGTTTAAAAATTTTTGATCTGCATTTATGGCTCCAGGAGGTATTCCTGGACCAGAGTGATGAAATTAGACTCTGGGAGTCTAATTTGCCCCTGTATCTCTTCCCCCAGATTCATAATTTCCCAGAATTTGCCCTCAAATGTGAAGCCCATTACGTCCCCGACCAGAAATCCATTGTTTCTTCGTCTGGAGACGTCCTCTTCTTCATCACCACAAAAGATATTGACCAAATGATGCAGATAACCCGTGTTGAATCTACATCCCCATTAATCTTAGAAATCCTCACTGAACTATACCAGAAAATGACATTCCCTCAGAGAGCTCAGATCTTCGAGCTTTTTCTCCCCACTTCCACTCCACTCCCTTCCACAAATCCCCCCTACCCTTCTTCCATGTTTTCCACCAAAGGAAATCAAATTATCTCTTCCCTGTGTGCCCTTCTTGGTTACTATTCTGATCAATGGGTAGACGAGCCCATCCTGGGTTTTCTGTCCATTTTCTCAAATGATGAATAGTCGACCACACAATTCGACTACAACACCTTCCTTGCCAATACCATCCATGAACAATTTGTGAATTTCTCCATAGAGGGCATGTTCAGGTATTCATCCTTTCTGGCTTACATGTTCGTCTATTTCCAAGCCGACAGGCTCAATTTCTCCATGCAGAAGATGGACGCCGACGGGAGGCCCTAGCCAGTCATAGCATGGACTTCTCTTCTGAAACACAATTCTGTCGAATACGACTTCAAAACATTCATTGACCAGTTTTACCACCCTGTGGTAAGTATGTTGAGTGGCATGCCTGAGCCACGAATAAATGATGAAGTCCGAAGAATTCTACACCTCTCAGACAATGGAAAGACATGAGACTGGTACTTGTATCAGAATCACTCTGAGATCCGAGTTTATGGGTGCGAATTGGCACCTTACAAGCTGCCGAGATATATACCGGTAAGAATTTTTGCATTGGAATATATTAGACAAATAATGAATTCTGATGATATTCACTTTGTTTCCCTTAAGAAGAAACAACAATTGCGGATCAAAGGGGAGATTGGCTCTTTCATCTGCAATAGTAGAGGTGAAGGTGATGAAGCAGACATAATGTTAAGGGATATGAATTTCCTTACAAGTTTCACTTGGCATTATGATCCCTGCGGGATCATTTCTGAAATGAGAGTGAAAAATAAAAATGTCCCATATGCGCATGAGCCTAAGCCGAAAATCGAGAGATTTGCAAATCAGACGGAATGGGAGCCCAACACTTTGATGGACGTGGAACCACCTGTTGAGGTGGAAAATAAGGTTCCCTCAACAAGCGCGCCACCCACTGCCACACCTCAGAATCCCAAGGAAAAGAGGCCCCAACAAGAATCATTTCCTCCTGTAACGGAGGTGTCATCAGATCAATTTTAAACGCACTCCAAAAGGCCAAGGATAGTTTCAGTGCCTGGCGCAACGATCGAGCAGGAAATTTCGACTTCCACAGTATCTACCACAAAGTTCAAGCCAGTCACTCTACCTTTCGGCTCGAGTTAGCACAAGGCAATAACACTAGCTATACAATCCACAGACTCTCCCACAGATGCTCCACCAAGCAAGATCGGGCCCAAGTTGGGCATTTTCGAAAAGTATGATTTGATCAAGAAGAAAAACCAGACTCTTACTACCAGCACTTATGCCCAGTTCCAGAAGCAGTCGTCCACAACTCAACACAGGCTTCTTTCAGCATTTGATACAGAAAAAGGTAGGATGCATATGGCTTACCTCCAAGCACAAGTGCCAGATCCCAAGGTTATATCAGATTATAAAAGGGCCACATTTGAGTTTCAGGCTAAAGACGTGCATCCAACAGATTAGATGGATCTGCACAAGAAAAATGGCGAGATGGTTTTCCACACTTTGGCCCACGCTACAACTTCTGCATCAAAATTTCGGGTAGCTTTGAGCAATGCCCAGACCCAACTGAAGCTGTAGAAAATATCATCTTTCGCAAAAGACAACAAAATCAAGACACTAGAGGAGATGGTCCTTAAGATCGGTTATGACCCTGCGAACTTCAAGGCTGCCGAAGAGATGATTAAAAAAAAAAATGATGACATCGCATCCTTAAGAAAACAGCTAAAGCTCCCTCCGACAGAGGACCCACAGGCAAAGGAGATAGCCGAAAAGGAAGGGGAAAAGGATGAGATGTTAAAATTACTCATGGAGCAGAATGCTCAGCTAAAGGAGATGGAGGCTGAGATGGAGAGGCTGCTAAAGGATAAAGAGCAAGAAAATCCAATGGAAGGCATTCCATTGAGTGTTATCCCAATTGCAGGATTGAGCACAACAACAGTGACAACCGTTCCATCTACTGCATCAGTACCACTACCAGAGGGAACAACAGACTTGGCCAAGTCTATGGAGAGGATGAATCTGCAAGAGTCAGAAATCGACAGGCTTAAGAAAGAAGTGGAGAATCTCCAAGAGCTAAAGAATTCTTTCCAGACTAGTCTATCCAAAGAGAAACAGGTGAATGAGCAAATCAAGAAGGAGTTACAGCAGCTCCAGAAACAGACAATGGTAGGAAAGACTTTGGCAGAGGTCAAAGCGATTCTGTGGACAGATATTTCTAAGTCCATAAATGAAATCTAGCCCATGGTTCAGATCATGTTTGAAAAAAATGAGTTGCTCGAGAGGAGTAAGCAAGCTATTGAGAAGATCAGAATGGAGTTGGGAGACATGCCAGCGCAGGCAAATGAAATCATAAGGTTCCTGAATTCAAAGACCAGGGAGGAACTTGAAGAATTGAAGATTGAGGACATGACATAAACTATATTGGAGGTGAAACGGGTTCTAACCAAAAGAGGTCTCATGCTTCAGCTTGAGGAAAAGATTCAAGTCATGGATCAAGGAGTGCAGAAGTTTTTCAACAAGATAGATGCTCTCCAAAGGAAGGGCCTGCCTGGTCTGAAGGTCATTAATGACAAATTAATGACACTCCCTAATTACAAGAAAAGGTTGACTGAAGTGTCTAAGGACAATTCCAAGTTTGCAGGTATACAGAGAAGCATCACAGGAAAAGCATTCATGGATGCCTTGCAGTTGGATATTAGTATCCAACATGAGATTAAACACATATTCATCATCAAGCCTACATTTGCTAAATATACAGACATGGATGAAGTGTACCGGAGATTGCTTAAAGTCACAGTGCCAGGTCATATCAGATGGGAGGAGTTGTGTGATCTACTAGATTAGCAGATGAGCTTCCCTGATCCAGTCACCTGTCCAGTCAGAAGAGATTGCGAAGGCACCTCGCCAACGGCCTACCCCAGAAATTTCCGCATGCAGTTGTAATGAGTCATCAAACAATTTTTGATTAGTTAAAGTAGTTAGGCTAAAAATAGAATGAGCACGTCCTGATCAGTTATGATAGGAACGTTTGTAATTTGAATTATAAATACTTCAATTCTCGAAGTATTGAGGGTTGATTCACACACCCTATTGCTACCAAGATGAACTATTTTTGATCGGTCATTAATAAAGAAGAGGCATTTACAGGATTCTTGTGTATGTTCACCGGTGACATTGATCTTCTAAGTTAAATGTTTTTCTTTCTCTGTATCCATTTTGTTTTCTGAATCAAATCTTTATGAATAGCGTTATGTTGCAGGATTTATCTCTGATACCCTGTTTCTGATTCTAAAGATTTATATGTTTATCTTCTAATACCTTCAATTAAGAAATTCTTAACTGCTTGTTAGTTGAAGTTATTTTCCTCATCCTTTCTTCTGTCCATCATTTTAATTTATAAAGATCCAGTGAGTATATTATCTTGCCTTGTGGAGGTTCTCTTTAGCATTTCTGGTTGCATTGATTATTTGTTTAAATGCAGACCCCATAGCCCAATGGATGTGTAGGCCATCTCAACCAACTTTAAAACTCATTTACAGCAAAACCAATGTTCACTTCAACTAGCCTAATATCTGAAACTAAAACAAAGCTAAATCATATAGAGAGATCCCTCTCTGAAGCTGGAAGGGCTAGATCCCATCTTTAAAAGCGGTTGGTTAAGGTTACCTTTGCCGATTTCTTCTTTTCAACCTCTAGGAAATTTACAGAGTGCTAACATAAATGGCGACTCCGTTGGGGACGAACTAAAAACTGAATACCTCACTTTTCTTCCCCTAAAGAAAGTTTGACTCTGAGAAGAAAGGAGTGATTAGAGGTTGATTAATTCTGTACATATTATTTTCAGAATCTCTCTTTGAATCTTTTCCCACTCTTAATGTTCCTCTATGACTATCCCTGCAGCAGTACAACCTAATATCGAGCCCAGACTAGTGAATCAATCGCATATTGCATCAAACCTTTTCGACATAATCCTCAAAACTACCAATAACCGGGAAGAACTCGAATGTTCATGGGCAGCCATTGAACTTGACATAGCTACTCAGGAACAGTTGGAAGCTAGACGACGTCAACGAAGAAATCTCCCCTAGTTTCCTTCACTTTAAACAAAAAAAAATACATATATATAAAAACCAAAAAAAAAAATAAAAGTTCTGGCTCCCAAGAAAGTTCACACTCGATCTCATCCAGACCCAGAACCCTCCACAACAATAGATAATCCAGAACAGTTGCTCAGGCGAAAAACCTTATCCACCAGTGCAACGGGTTATACTCCCCTTCATAAGTCTCCTCCCTTCTCCAGAGAGCCAGATATCTTTCACAACCTTGATATTGACCTTCTTCCGCCATGAAACCTTGTTAGAACACAGTCTGAAACTTTTGTGTCTAAACTCGTCTTCGATCCGACTGTGTTGCAACATCGAACCCCCGAAGTCTTGTCTCCTACAACTAAACTAAAAATCACTACCTCCGCCCCGCCCAACCCTTCATTGACTTCGTCGTCCGTCGCTACCTCTCCAACCACCCAGGTTATCATATTACCTCCTCCACCCGTCATGGCCGCCCGATACGCCCCTTTGGTGTTGGCCGCACCACTACATGCCATGCCCCAAGATTACCAGATGATACTTCCATAGTTCGACGTGACCGGAACATTAAATGCACAACAACACGTGGATAAGATGAATGACTACTTTGATTTGCAAGAAGTTGACGAAGCCGATGTTCAAATGAGGATTTTCGCCCAGAGCCTGACGGGGGACGTCAAAAAATGGTTCAAAGCCCTACCTGCCACCTCAGTTCTTGACCTTGTCACGTTTCAGAGAAGTTTTCTCGACAGATGGGAGGTGAAGAAAAACCCTCTCCAGATACTGTCAGAGTACGAGAATATAAAAAGAAATCAAGGTGAGACGGTACATGATTATTGTACCCTCTTTAATAATTTGTACAATGCGATCCCAACAGAAATCAAACCTCCCCAGGGTTTAGCATTGATTAAATTCCCTGATGGATTCGATGCTGACATGTCTTACCAATTAAGAGAAAGAAATGCTGCCACCCTTGAAGACATGCAAAAAAGTGCTATTAGTGTGGAGGCTAATCTGTTGGTGAAAAGGGCACGCCAAAGGATGGAAAAGAGAGTCACGATCAAAGAAGAACCTTCCACATCAGCCACAGATTCTAGACTAGATTCTTTGACGAGGGCAGTGGAACTAATGATGGAAAGGATCACTGTGTCAGACATAAATCCTCCGAGAGACAACGCACTTTCTCCCCAGATTCGAAACCCCAATTTTAGAAGAAACCCTCCTCAAATCAAGCAAAGAGATCAAAGAGATCAAAGAGATCAAAGAGATCAAAGGGATCAAAGAGGCCCTGACCAGCCAATCAGGCCTCCCCTGCAAGAAAACTATGTTGATGAAGGAGGGGAAGTAATTGACGAATTGGAGGACACTCATATTAACCTCATGGCTATTCACGACAATGAGGCCATTTTCCTTACTCAAGAAGAGCAAGAACTCTTTCTGCTAAATCAAACAAAGATGAGTGAGGAAGCTGAGGAGGCAGAACAACAGGCCTTTGAAAACGCCATTTTGGAGGTGCACCGTCAATACAATTTGCGAAGCAAAAAGGCAGAAGGAAATTCCTCAAAAAAGACAACCGAAACGCAGAAGGTAGCTGAGACAGAGAAAACCCTCGAGCCGACCACTGCTGAAAAAACTCCTGAGAAGACCACTGCTAAAAAGTCATCTGATAAGGGTGGGACTGAGGCTATGGTGAAGAAAAACATCACCATACTAAAAAGACCAGCGCGACCCGAAGTTTCACCCGTTAATCCTCCCAGTATTTCCGAGAGGAAGAACATGGTGGACCAACCAGAATCAACGAGTCAGACCCGAACTCCTGCGCCCTTTAGCCTGGAGGCAGAATTGGCCAAAATTAAAATCTCTATCCCACTTACAGAATTGATTAGCAGAGGTGGTTATCATTCACAGGTACTAAAAGCATTAGCCATCGAACCTGACATAGGCACCAGGGCCTTGACTATTGGATCGGTGACTCATTCAGACACTGTAAACCTCACTGATGATCATCCCGAACTCCTTTTCGGACCTGAAGTAAATGGTCGAGACGATACCGGTGATGTAGCTCCCTTTTATATCAGTTTGAACATACATGATTTGATATTTCATAATGCCATGCTGGATTCAGGTGCCTCACATAATCTGATGCCTAAAGTAGTAATGGAAAAACTAGGATTGGAGGTCACTAGGCCGTACAAAGATCTACACTCATTTGACTCCAGCAAAGTCAAATGTATTGGTTTGATTAAAGATTTGTGCATCACCCTGGTGCAGATCCTTTCTAAAAGTATGGTAATGGACGTAGTGGTTGCAGACATTCCTCCTAAGTATGGAATGTTTCTCTCCAGGTCCTGGGGAGCTAAGCTGAAAGGAACCCTGCAGCTGGATATGTCTTATGCCACTATACTAGTGTTCGAACAAGAGAGAAGGTTATACAGAGAAACACTGATGAAGTATATGGTCAGTAGTCAAGAGAAACCACACAATTACCCCCTTTACTCTACCCATTCCGATTTGGATTCGTTCATCTTGTACAACGATGGTGACACTGAAGAACCATATATTCAGCTGGTGGGAGATGTATCTAGTCAAGATGAAAGTCTAGAAAACAGTGAGGCTGCAAAGATGGAAAATGTAATCGCTGAAGATTTCCCTGCTGATTTTTGGAGTATGGACTTCGATGGAGCTGTGAGTAAATAAGGAGCAAGAGATGGAGTCTGGTTTCATAATCATCGGAAAAGGTATTCAGAAAATCATTCCTATAAGTTAAATTTCCACTGCACTAACAACGTTGCCGAGTATGAAGCTTTAATGCTCGGTCTGAAGTTGTTGAAAAAAGTTGGTGCTAAGCAAATAATGGTAAGGGGTGACTCTGAATTAATAATCAAACAAATTAAAGGAGAGTATGCTGCTAAACACCCGCACCTTAGAGCCTACAAGAATGTTGTTCTTGATGCCTTGAAGTGTTTTAATGAAGTTGACTTGCAGGCAATGCCAAGAGGACAAAATATTCTGGCTGACGGATTAGCTACGTCAGCTGCTTCCTGCAAGATTCCTTTCCTCCAAACTCGCCCATACACTGTTGAAGTGAAATGCAGACCGACAGTGCCCGATAATATCAGGTACTGGCAAGTGTTTGGAAATGACGATCAGATAGAGGACTTTCTGCAATGCAAGAACAATTTTGAATGTACAAACATAGATGTATAAAATGAAAACGAGAATGTAAACAAGTCTGAATTTGAAATAGATAGTGTGAATATTGTAAATATGGTAGATACGGAAGATACAGTAGATTCAGGAGAGTTAGGAGATGACGAAATAGATGCCGAAATTTTACAATTGAAAAGCAATGTGTTTCCTAGAGGGCTTGTCCCTTTAGAAGATTTGTTCGACAATGACGATGTAGCTAGGAAACCAAAAATAGAAGCTCATGGGAAAGAGGTAGAGGACTGCAATATAGGAACTAAAGAGAAGCCTAGGATGGTCAAAATATCCAAATCTTTACCCCCAGAACAAAAGCTTAAGTACATTGGACTATTCAAAGAATATTCAGACGTTTTTGCCTGGGGATATGAAGATCTGAAAGCCTATGACACCAGCATCATACAACACAGGATTCCCATAAAGGAAGACCAGAAACCATTTAGGCAGAAACTTAGGAGGATAAATCCCAAGTTGCTTCCCTTGATAGAAAAAGAGATTAAGAAAATGTATGATGCCAAGATCATAGTCCCACTACGTTTCTCTAAGTGGGTTTCTAATTTAGTCCCCACACGTAAGAAAACCGGGGAAATCAGACTCTGCATAGATTTCCGTAATCTGAACAAAGCATCCTTGAAGGATAATTACCCCTTGCCTAAAATGGATCACCTCCTGCAAAGAGTGGTCGGATCCAGTCGAATTTCTCTGCTAGATGGTTTCTCATGCTACAACCAGGTCCTAGTTCATCCAGATGATCAGGAAAAAACCGCTTTCACCACACCATGGGGCACTTTCATGTATGTGAAAATGCCTTTTAGTTTGATGAACGCAGGAGCCACGTTCCAGAGGGCAATGGATATTGCCTTCGTAGAAGAGTCAGGTAAGTTTATTGTCGTTTATCTAGATGATGTGACTGTGTTTTCCCAATCCGATGATGAACACCTGCGACATCTTAGACGAGTTTTCGAAAAGTGTAGGAGGTTCGGAATCTCCTTGAATCCCAAGAAATGTATTTTTGGGTTAGAAGAAGGAAAACTGCTTGGACACATCATCTCTAAAGAGGGAATCAGAATTGACCCTAGCAGAATAGAGGCCATACTAAAGTTAGAACACCCGAGGAACCTCAAAGAACTACAGTCCTTTATAGGGAAAATTAACTTTCTTCGAAGATTCATTCCAAATCTAGCCGATCTCCTCCAAAACATTACAAACATGCTAAAAAAAGACGTGAAAATTAAATGGGATCTTGAGTCTAGGAAATCCTTCGAACACGTCAAACGAGCACTCACAGAAGCCCCAATTTTGATTAGTCCCGATTTCACTAAATATTTCTATCTTTTTTCTTTCGCTTCTGAACATACTATAGCAGCTGTATTACTGTAGAAGAACGGTGAAGGGTATGGAAAACCCATAGATTTCTTCAGCAAAGATTTAAGAGATGATGCCCTAAACTACAATATTATGGAGAAGCAGGCTTTTGCTTTGGTAAAGGCTATAAAGGACTTCAGGGTCTATATCCTCCATTCTCACATCATAGGTTATGTTCCCAACGGGGTAGTAAAAGATATCCTGACACAAGACAACCTTGATGGGAGAAGGGGAAAATGGATTGCAGTCATTCTAGAATATGACATAGAAATTAAGCCCACAAAACTGATCAAAGGCCAAGGCCTTGCTAAACTAATGGCTGAATCTAACTTTCAGGCTCTCGACATTAATTTTCTAGATGTGGCAGATGAGCAGGGTGAGATGGCGACTCCAAACGTTAGAGAGGTTTTTCTCAACTCTCCATGGTATGCAGAACTCATATTTGTTCTACAAAATTTACAAGCTCCCCCTGGTTTAACCAAAACTAAAGCTAGATTTTTAAAGTTGAAGGCATTGAAGTTTTGTATTCTAGAAGGAAATTTGTATTGGAAAGACCCTGCAGGTATTCTTTTAAATTGTTTACTAAAAGATGAAGCTGATAAAGTGTTGCAGGAGTTTCATGCAGGAGAATGTGGTGGCCATTTGAACTGGAAGGTTACAACCAACAAAATACTCAGAGATGGATTTTATTGGCCCACCCTGTTTGCGGATGTACATTAGAAAGTAACAGCATGTCACCAGTGCCAATTGTTTGAGGGTAAAAGGAAACTCCTTCCTTTACCTCTTAAACCAATTTTAGTTGAGACCCCTTTCCAGCAATGGGGACTCGATTTCATTGGTGAAATACACCCTCCGTCTTCAGGCCAACATAGGTGGATTCTTACCGCCACTGATTATTTTACCAAATGGATCGAAGCTGTACCTAGCAGGCAAGCTACTGACTCTGTTATTATTAAATTTATGGAAAATAATATTTGGTCTCGTTTTGGTTGTCCTAGAAAGATCATTACTGACAATGCAGCTGCCTTTCGGTCGAAGAAACTCATTGATTTCTACAATCGTTACCACATTGGCTTGGGGCATTCCACAACCTACTACCCTCAGGGAAATGGGTTGGCATAATCCTCAAACAAGACTTTGGTAAATATCATCAAGAAAACCTTGCAGGAGAACAAAAAATCATGGCATGCTAAGATGGTATTTGACTTATGAGTAGATAGACTGACCACCAAGAGGTCAATTGGTATGTCACCATACCAGCTGGTGTACGGTACTGAGGCTGTGTTCCCAACTTCTTTGAGAGTCCCTGTCATGAAGCTACTTCAAGAAATGCAAGCTGAGCCAAATGACTCCCAGAGAAGAATCAATCAAATGATTCATCTGCAACAGACTAGAGAGGATGTTTTCAACAAAACACAAGTCATCCAAGAGAACATCAAGAAGATCTTTGACAAACGAACCAAGGAGGATGATTTTGAACTGGGAGACCTAGTGTTGAGATAGGATGCCAGGAACGAGGACAAGGGAAAGCATGGGAAATTTGATCATCTATGGACAGGGCCTTACATGATCCAAGCTTTCAGAGGAAACAATGTCTTTTTGCTAAACAATGCCGATGGGTCAGATCTGCCAGGAGCACCTGTGAATGGCAGAATGCTGAAACATTATATCCCTCCTCAGTAAGAGATTTGAAAAACTCACCCTCTATTGTACATACCGGTGTTTAAGTTTCAGTCTTTACTTGCATTTTCTGAAGTGAGGGACATTGGTGCATTGGTTGAAGCCCAAAGCAAAGGCCCTAAGCTGCAGATCACTGTTTTTCAAAGAAGTTCTTGAGAATAAGACCAACGAAGGCTACTAGACAGATATGTTCGGAATGACCAGGAAACTGGATTCTTGGCACTTAACAGGGAATGTACCATCCCCAGGTGGAGCCGCTGTTATCACCCCATAAATTATGGAAGTCAACTTATGACTTTGATATTATGGATATTATCTGTATCTAGTATTCTTATTGGCAATTGATTTTCAATTTACAAAAAGAAAAAGATAAAAGAAAAGGAAAAGAAAAGAGGGAAAAAAGAATTGAAACAAAATCCCCATGCAATAATAGTGACTTGGTCATACCTTTCAAGCATGATCAAGTTCTTTTAAATTTCCAATGTTGATAGGTTAGAGAATAAATATGACCAGACTATCTAATCCTGGTCAGATAGCCCCTAGGTTAGAACTAGTGAATACATCTGGTCAGACCATCTAATCCTGGTCAGGTAGCCCCTAGGTTAGAATTATTGAATAAATCTAACCAGACTGTCTAATCCTGGTCAGATATCCCTTAGGAAGAATAATATCTTAACCCAACAGTTCAATCTGGGTTAATTGTCTTGTGAAAGTAGGTTAGAATGTAGATTCATTACTTTGCTTGCCTTGCCCAAATAAAACCCACTTGAAGAAATTGCTACATCAAGTCTCCGTTGCCTAAGTATAGTTGAAATGACGTCCCCTTGGTGGTGGCTAAAACAAAATTGGGAAAACCCATAAGAAGGCAATAATCCTAAGTTTTCCTACACATGACTTTTTACGCTCCTGACATATGTTTCATTCACTTTTTCATGGTACAGATCACGGTGCCTAGATCAACGGTTCATACATCATTCTGGACCCCCCCCTTGTGTTCTAACTTTAACGGAAGGGGGGGGGGGGGTCCGAAAGCGACGATAATATCCACGCAGATCTGGACGGCCCAGAAGAGAGCACGTGAATCCACGACCCACATTGGATTCCAGACTCCCCCACCCGTTCTGCCTTTAACGGGGGGGGGTCCAGAATTGGTAAGAACTTGGGCGCACATCTAGACGACTCAGATCAAAGTGCTCAAATCTACGGTTCACATCAGATTCTGGACCCCCCCCTCCATTCTGCCTTTAATGGCGGGGGGGGGGGGGAGGTTCGAAATCAGCATTAAAGAGCGCGCTGAGATCTACGGTCAGAAAAGAAGTGCACAGATCTATGGCTCACAATGGATTTCGGACCCCCCCGGTGTCCTGCTTTTAATCAAAAGGGGGGGGGGTCCAAAATAGATATTTCCCACAGGCAGGCCCATTGTCATAGGTGGCACAAGTCTATTGGTTTTCAAGTCTCATCCCTCACATGGTGTCTGACAACCACCACTCATGGACGTCATCCTCCACTAAGTCCACTTGTCCCACTTGCTTTCGAGTTTGAGTCCCGTCCCATAACTGCTGTCAGTCCCTGCTGTCAGGCCTTTATTCTTCCCATTCATGATCAACCCCTTTTGGAGACTTTCACCTCCAATCACCAGCCTCCACGTCACCTCTCCGTATACTTTGGCCACCCTCATCTGCCAACTCATCCCAAGTGGCCCGTTGTCAATTAATAACTAGGCAATATACCCGTTGTCATGCTGACCGTTTTCCTGCGTCCAACCGACCCATTTTTGAATAAAACTATTGTTCTCCCTGTTCATTCGTTATTCGTCCATCGCGCCAGAAATCTCTTATTCCTCCATTGCTTTCGTATCACCTTCACTCGCAGTTTTTCAACCCCACTAACGTATTGTTTGTTGCAGGTACAGTTGCTAAAATGGTGTCAAAGTCCAAACCAGCGGAAGAAGAAGAAAATCCTTTTCTTCCTCCTCTGGTTGACCTGGATAAAGTTCCCTTGGTTGATAAAGACCATTTGATAGTGGATACTGTCTGTAGTTTCGACTTTTCTGATCTGCAGTCATGGCTCCGGGAGGTGTTCCTGGACCAGAGTGACGAAATTGGACTCTGGGAGTCCAATTTTCCCCTGTATCTCTTCCCCCAGATTCATAATTTCCCAGAATTCGCCCTCAAATGCCAATCCCATTACGTCCCCAACCAGAAAGCCATTGTTTCTTCATCTGGAGACGTCCTCTTCTTCATCACCCCAGAAAATATTGACCAAATGATGCAGATAACCCATGCTGAATCTGCATCCCCGTTCAACTTAGAAATCCTCACTGAACTATACCAGAAAATGAAATTCCCTCAGAGAGCTCAGATCTTCGAGCTTTTTCTCCCCACTTCCGCTCCACTCCCTTCCACAAATCCCCCCTACCCTTCTTCCATGCTTTCCACCAAAGGAAATCGAATTATCTCTTCCCTGTGTGCCCTGCTTGGTTACTATTCTGATCAATGGGTAGACGAGCCCATCCTGGGTTTTCTGTCCATTTTCTCAAATGATGAACAGTCGACCACGCAATTCGACTACAACACCTTTCTGTCCAATACCATCCATGAACAATTTGTGAATTTCTCCACAGAGGGCATGTTCATGTATTCATCCATTCTGGCTTACATGTTCGTCTATTTCCAAGCCGATAGGTTCAATTTCTCCATGCACAAGATGGATGCCGACGGGAGGCCCCAGCCAGTCACAGTGTGGACTTCTCTTCTGAAACACAATTCTGTCGAATATGACTTCACAATGTTCATTGACCAGTTTTACCACCCTGTGGTAAGTATGTTGAGTGGCATGCCTGAGCCACGAATAAATGATGAAGTCCGGAGAATTCTACACCTCTCGGACAATGCGAAGACAGGAGACTGGTACTTGTATCAGAATCACTCTGAGATCTGAGTTTATGGGTGCAAATTGGCACCTTACAAGATGCCGAGATATATACTGGTAAGAATTTTTGCATTGGAATATATTAGACAAATAATGAATTTTGATGATATTCACTTTGTTTCCCTTAAGAAGAAACAACAATTGTGGATCAAAGGGAAGATTGGTTGTTTCATCTACAATAGTAGAGGCACAGGTGATGAAGCAGACAAAATGTTAAGGGATATGGATTTCCTTACAAGTTTCACCTGGCATTATGATCCCTGCGGGATCATTTCTGAAATGAGAGTGAAAAATAAAAATGTCCCATATGCGCATGAGCCTAAGCCAGAAATCGAGAGATTTTCAAATCAGACGGAATGGGAGCCCAACACTTTGATGGACGTGGAACCACCTGTTGAGGTGGAAAAGCAGGTGCCCTTAAAAAGCGTGCCACCCACTGCCACACCTCAGAATCCCAAGGAAAAGAGGCCCCGACAGGAATCGTTTCCTCCTGTAACGAAGGTGTCATAAGAGGAATTTCAAACGCACTCCAAAAGGCCAAGGATAGTTTCAGCGCCCGACGCAATGATCGAGCAGGAAATTTTGACTTCCACAGTATCTACCACAAAGGTCAAGCCAGTCACTCTACCTTTCGGCTCGAGTCAACACAATGCAATAACACCAGCTATAAAATCCACAGACTCTCCCACAGATGCTCCACCAAGAAAGACCGGGCCCAAGTTGGGCATTTTCGAAAAGTATGATTTGATCAAGAAGAAAAACTAGACTCTTACTACCAGCACTTATGCCCAGTTCCAGAAGCAGTCGTCCACAGCTCAACACAGGCTTCTTTCAGCATTTTATACAGAAAAAGGTAGGATGCTTATGAGTTACCTCCAAGCACAAGTGTTGGATCCCAAGGTTATATCGGATTATAAAAGGGCCACATTTGAGTTTCAGGCTAAATATGTGCATCCAGCAGATCAGATGGATCTGCACAAGCAAACTGGCCAGATGCTTTTCCACACTTTGGCCCACGCTACAGCTTCTGCATCAAAATTTTGGGTATCTTTGAGCAATGCCCAGACCCAACTGAAGCTGGAGAAAATATCATCTTTCGCAAAAGACAACAAAATCAAGATGCTAGAGGAGCTGGTCCTCAAGATCAATTACGACCTTGCGAACGTCAAGGCTGCCAAAGAGATGATTAAAAAGAAAAATGCTGACATCGCATCCTTAAGAAAACAGCTAAAGCTCCCTTCGATAGAGGACCCACAGGAAAAGGAGATAGCCGAAAAGGAAGGGGAAAAGGATGAGATGTTAAAATTACTCATGGAGCAGAATGCTCAGCTAAAGGAGATGGAGGCTGAGATGGAGAGGATGCTAAAGGAGAAAGAGAAAGCAAAGCCAATGGAAGGCATTCCATTGAGTGCTATCCCGATTGCAGGATTGAGCACAACAACAGTGACAACCGTTCCATCTACTGCATCAGTACCACTACCAGAGGGAACAACAGACTTGGCCAAGTCTATGGAGAGGATGAACCTGCAAGAGTCAGAAATCGACAGGCTTAAGAAAGAAGTGGAGAATCTCCAAGAGCTAAAGACTTCTTTCCAGACTAGTCTATCCAAAGAGAAACAGGTGAATGAGCAAATCAAGAAGGAGTTACAATAGCTCTAGAAACAGACAATGGCAGGAAAGACTTTGGCAGAGGTCAAAGAGATTGTGTGGACAGATATTTCTAAGTCCATAAATGAAATCCGTCCCATGGTTCTGATCATGTTTGAAAAAAATGAGTTTCTCGAGAGGAGTAAGCAAGTTGTTGAGAAGATCAGAATGGAGTTGGGAGACATGCCAACGCAGGCAAATGAAATCATAAGGTTCCTGAATTCAAAGACCAGGGAGGAACTTGAAGAATTGAAGATTGAGGACATGACATAAACTATATTAGAGGTGAAATGTGTTCTAACCAAAAGAGGTCTCATGCTTCAGCTTGAGGAAAAGATTCAAGTCATGGATCAAGGAGTGCAGAAGTTTTTCAACAAGATAGATGCTCTCCAAAGGAAGGGCCTGCCTGGTCTGAAGGTCATTAATGACAAATTAATGACACTCCCTGATTACAAGAAAAGGTTGACTGAAGTGTCTAAGGACAATTCCAAGTTTGTAGGTATACAGGGAAGCATCACGGGAAAAGCATTCATGGATGCCTTACAGTTGGATATTAGTATCCAACATGAGATTAAACACATATTCATCATCAAGCCTACATTTGCTAAATATACAGACATGGATGAAGTGTACCGGAGATTGCTTAAAGTCACAGTGCCAGGTCATATCAGATGGGAGGAGTTGTGTGATCTACTAGATTAGCAGATGAGCTTCCCTGATCCAGTCACCTGTCCAGTCAGAAGAGATTGCGAAGGCACCTCGCCAACGGCCTACCCCAGAAATTTCCGCATGCAGTTGTAATGAGTCATCAAACA
>ML810070.1:115678-142082 GCA_009831015.1 Picea engelmannii
TATATATATATATATATATATAAGTTAAAAAAGAAATCTGGCTCCCAAGAAAGTTTATACTCGATCTCATCTAGACCTAGAACTTGCGATAGTGACAGATAACCCGGAACAATTGCTTAGGAAAAATATCGTAGTTGAAGGCTTAGTGAGTCATACTCCCTTTCATAAGTCCCTTTCCTTTTCAAGGGAACCCGTTACCTTTCAAAACCCTGACTTTGGCACCTTTTCCCAACAAAGCCTAGTTAGAACACGGTCCGATAGTTTTGTGAATGGAATCATTTTCGACCCAACCGTTTTGCAACCCCGAACCCTTGAAGTTTTGTCTCCACTGCTAAACCACAAACCACTCCCTCGGTGCTATCTAGTCCCTCCTCGTCCTCATATTCAGTCACTACCTTGCCGATCATCCAGCTTGTTATCCCACCTCCTCCACCCATCATGGCGGCTAGATATGCTCCCTTGGTGTTGGTTGGGCCTCTTCATGCCATGCCCCAATACTATCAAACGAGACTTCCATAGTTCGATGAAATAGGACCTTTAAATGCCCAACAACACGTTGATAAAATGAATGATTATTTTGATCTGCATGAAGTAGATGAGGTTGACGTTCAAATGAGATTGTTTGCCCAAAGTTTGACAGGTGACATTAAAAAATGGTATAAAGGTTTACATGCTGCCTCCGTCCTTGACCTTACCGCATTCCAAAGGATTTTTCTAGACATATGGGAGGTAAAGAAAAACCCTCTCCAAATATTGTCAGAATACGAAAATATTAGAAGAAATCAAGGTGAGACAGTACAAGATTACTGCACTCGTTTCAATAACCTGTACAACGCAATCCCAGCTGAAATAAAACCACCACAGGGTTTGGCATTGATAAAATTCCCTGATGGTTTTGATGCTGACATGTCATACCAACTAAGGGAAAGAAATTCTACCACCCTGGAAGACATGCAGAAAAGCGCAATAAGTGTGGAAGCCAATTTGTTGGCAAAAAGGGCACGTCAGAGGTCAGAGAGGAGAGTCACAATTAAAGAGGAAACTTCCACATCAAAATTAGATTCCAAATTGGATTCCTTGGCCAGAGCAATGGAAAGAATGATGGAAAGACTTACTGTGTCAGATAGAAATCCTCCAAGAAAAAACCCACCAGCTCCTCAGTATTGGATTCCTAACTTCAAGAGAAACCCTCCTCAAATCAGACAGAGAGATCCTAGGGATCAAAGAGAGCAGAGATGTCTGGATCAACAGATCAAACCTCCCCTATAAGAAAATTATGCTGATGAAGGGGAGGAAGTGATTGAGGAACTAGAGGATACTCACATAAATCTCATGGGCATTCATGATAACAAAGCTATTTTCTTTACCCAAGAAGAGCAAGAACTTTTTCTTCTCAATCAAACAAAAGTAAGTGAAGAAGTTGAAGATTCAGAACAATAGGCATTCGAAAGTGCCATTTTGGAGGTACACTGGCAGTATAATATGCGGAGTAAAAAGACAGAAGGGAGTTCCCCAAAAAAGACAATTGAAACGAATAAGGTGATCGAAACCAAGAAGGCCTCTAAGCCATCTACCGAGAAGATTCCTGAAAAGAGCACTGTCGAAGTTCCCGCGAAGAAAAACCTTACTATTCTGAAAAGATCGTCACAACCCGAGGTCTCACCTATTAATCCACCAAGTACTTCTGGCCAAAAGAGTATGGTGGACAAACCAAAATTGATGAGCCAAAGCAGAGCTCCTACACCTTTCATCCTTGCAGGGGAATTAGCCAAAGTAAAAATTCCCATTCCACTTTCTGAGTTGATGAACAAAGACGTTTATCATTCACAGGTGATTAAAGCACTGACCATTGAACCTGACATAGGCACGAAGGCCTTAACCATTGGATCAACACATCATTAAGATACCGTGAACCTTACAGATGATCAACTTGAACTTCTGTTCGGACCTGAAGTAGATGGCCGAGACGATAATGGTGATGTCTCTCCTTTTTACATCAATCTAAACATACATGACCTGATCTTGCATAATGCCATGCTGGATTCGGGTGCTTCCCACAATCTGATGCCTAAAGCAGTGATATAGAAACTGGAACTGGAGGTCACCAGACCTTACAAGGATTTACACTCATTTGACTCCAGTAAAGTTAGATGTATTGGTTTGATCAAGGACCTATGTATCTGATCAAAATTTGGACTAGGGGTCAAATTTTGCTCAATTTCCAAAGTTCTCGGAATGCAACGAAAACGGTGCCATTACGTTCGTCTCGTCTTCCTGATTCCGGCGGTATAGTTACTTTCTCAAACGGAGTCTGTATGGAGAAGATATCATGATCTATTCACCAAGGCAAACAAGCAAAAAATTTAGATGCTGACTGTACCTGTCCGTACAGTCCATACAAGACACGTGGCAGGTCCATACAAGACACATGGCAGGTTCATACAGGACACGTGGTGGCTCCAGGTGATGACACGTGTCAGGCAAATTTGGCTTTTTGGGCGTACAGTTGGACCAATTCGGAGGTGACACATGTCACCACTGGAAGGGTGACACATGGCACGGGATGACGTCAACAGTCTACATGTCGGATGATGTGGCGAATGTATGATGATGTGGCATGGATGACGTGGCAGGTGAATGGATGTACGGAAGTCGATGCGGCAAGTGACGTGGACCAATGGGCGACTGACACGTGGCAATTTTCTAGTCAAATGATTGGGTGCCACGTGGCCCAATCACGGGCTACCACGTGGCACCTAGGTATTGGTTGATTGGTTGTTTGTTAAAAGTTTATGGAGGCTGTGGGGTTCAATCCCTGGACCTCCCCCACCGACCAAGTTTTAAACTAAGTCTGCCAACCAATACACCATATATTGTTTCTTGTTATGTAAACGACCTTATATTTATTTATGTTTGAATATTGCGTTTTTCAGCGGGGGGTCAGGCCGAGGCATAGCCCTGACCCATGGTTTCATTATACACATATGACCATGCCTATGTTTATATGGCACGCGGGGCATTTTATATATGATATAAACGTGCGGTTATATTACGACCATGCCCTTTGTAATTGTGTGCGCGAGAGTATTTCAATGGTTTTAAATGTTATGCCCCGGTTATATGCTATTACATGCGATCGACGATTGGTGTGTGTGTGGATTTTTGAACCTAGCCCGTGGTTCTTTACACTATTCCATGTGACCATGTGTGGAGCGTGGGGAATGGTAAAACGGTTCTAACCACTTTTTATCAAAGCGCGAGGTCACATGACCTTTATACGCCCAGGAGCTAGGCGGTTAGGGGTTGGAGGCTCCCTAACCATTCTACGGTTTGCACCATTGGCGCAGTTGCACCTGGTGCTAGGTTTTAATGTGCATTTTGGAGCGTGTTCTTGGTTCATGCACACAGAGGTGCGTTTTGGCGAACCGGTTTCAGAAAGCTTGAAGGAGGAAAATGGAGGAGGCCTAACTTCTTCATCTTTTGGCCGGTTGAGGTGCCGTAAAAGCCCAGCTAGGAGTTTTTGGACATTCTGGATCCATTGGTGCTATTATCAAGTCCATTTGAAGAATTCTTCTACAAGTTTTTCACCATTTAAGTTTCAGCAAGCTCTAGGGAGCTTGAAGCCCTCATTGATCGAGGACATGGTTTGGTGAGCCTATATTTGTTTTCTGTGATTGAATAATCATTTTTGGCTAATTGTTATGCTCTGAACACATTGGGACAGGTTTCAGAGGCTGTTGAGGAATTTTATAGGTGTTTTTTCCAAAGAGAATCTTAGGGAAGCTTATGGCCACATGTAGAAAAGGTCATGCCCGAATGAGCCATGATCCGTTTTCAGAGTTCTATTAGTCATTTTTGGGGTTTTTATGTGTTCTGATCTCAATGGTACAGTCTGTTTTTCCATTGGAGTTGAGAAACAGCTTGTAAAGAACTTTTGACTAATTAATCCCAGAGAGCCAAGTCCATTGATGGAGGCTCAAGGAGATGTAGCCCGGAGGGGGGTGAACTCCTTTATCAACTTGTTCTTGTTGTGAGTTTGATGGTTTATTTGCTGCAAGTATTGTTGTTGTGTATTTATTGAAAGTACATATATAATCATTTAAAAGAATATATCCTCACACATAAGCATTTACAAGAAGATACAAGAACTTAACACATAAGTTTATCTTTCGTATTTATACACATGAAGCAAGGTCCTGTAAATTTTATTTTAATGAAGTAGCGGGTGCTTGCATAGCATAACCAGTCAGCCTTCTATTTTCAGATCAGGTGGTATCAGAGCATAGTTTTTTTTGCTCATGTGTTTGCCATTGATAGCTTGAGATTTAACTATTGGTTTTTGTGCAAGTTTTGTGTTGAAGTTGGATATCTTCCAAGGATGGAAAAAGCTTCAAGCATTAATAGTTCTCATACATTTTCATTATCTAAAGAAGAAATTATAATCATGAGAGATTTGATGAAAGAGATGTGTGAAGACAGGAATGTGCGCATTGCTCTTGAAGAGCAGTTGATGGTCATGAAGCAAGAGAAAGACCAACTTTTGCAAAGGTTGCATGAGATGGAGATTCAACTCCATGAGGGAAAGGAAACCCTTACCAAGTACATGCATGAACATAAGGTATGCAGTGTTGGTTTATCTTCTAATTCCTCTAAAGATGAATGTTTTGGTGGTTTTGAGAGTCACACAAGAGGAATAGGGTCCAAGTTATTGTTTAAAATGGGCTATGAAGGTAAAGGGTTAGGCAAGCATGCACAAGGCATTGTTGAGCCTATTATTGTTGAAGAAAGACCTAGGTGTTGTGGTCTTGGATATGAACGAATTGATGGATCAAATTCCAAAGTCGAGGAGACAAGGGAAAAAGTTTCAAGCATAAACTTTGTTTCAAGTTCACCTCCTCAGGAAGGATTTAAAGGTGAAAGTTCAAGAACTTTTGTTGAAAGTTCGATCCCTTCAGCATGCAAGGCTTGTATTCAAGATGAATGCGAATGTGTGAAAAGAAAGAGTTGTGACAGCGATGCGAACAAGAACACTGTTGATGGTCTTCAAAGGAGAGCCTGTAACTCTTCAGATTCACCTCCTCAAAGAGGCAGTAAAGGTGAATGTTCAAGGTATATTTCTGCTTATCATTCAGTTGCATTTGATTATGTTAAGCATGATAAATTTGGAAGAAAGAATCCTTGTACATACTGTGGTTTTTATAACCATCATGTTTCAAAATGTTGGAAAAGATTAACCGCTTTAAGGAAACTTTCTAAGAAAAGGCAGCGTGAATGGAGGATGCAAAAGATTTGCACTCATTGTCAGAAGCGGGGTCATCTCATTGACCAATGTTGGACGTTGCATCTAGCCACTCATCCACAACATAAGAAGCAGATGGATAAAGAGTTTGGAAAAAATGGAAGAGGAGATTCCATCATCGATGTGAGTCCAGATGATTCACAAGAGGACGATTTCCAGCAGAAAAAGTCACCGTTGAGTTGGCTTGGTAAGAAATGGTTGGATTTCTTGAGCAAGTGAGGCTTGCGTTTTTCTGTTGTAAATGCACTTTTCAGTGTTATGTGTGCATTTATGGGAAGCATGACAAGTTGCATCCATTTATATTTTTTGTATTCAACTCTTAAGTACCCATATGTTTTGGGGTTGTACTTATGTTTGTACTAGAAAGAGAGTTGAAGAGTCATGAACATGCATTTGTTTTTATCTATGTGTAAGCAGTGAACCTGGTGATGGTTCATCATGAGTGATTCATGGTTGTTACATGATTATGTATCATGTTTGTCGACTTGTAAGTTTGGGAAGGTTGATGTTTCGGATAAGTCTCGATTGGTGTTGATGATTTTCTGATGACTATGTTGTGTCAATCATGTTGTTCGACTTGTGTTTAGTCGATGGTGTTTATTGACTTGAAAGTTGATTTTGAAAATGCCATGTTCTTTGATAAAGTACGGGATGTGATAGTTTGTTTGAAGAACAAAAGATTTTGTTGGCATCATTTTCAATATTGTATGATTTGTTTTCAAGATTGATGGTTTTCTTGGCTTGTGACAAGATGTCGCATGAAGGTTTTTGCAGCCATTGGAGAGTTGATTTTGTTGACGCCAAAGAGTTCGAAAGAGGAACTTAATTCTCAGTGGGAAGGTTGTCATTCTTCCAAGCACAGAGAGAGCAATGGGTTAGCAGCAGCCAGAGAACAGTGGTTGAGGGACATAGCCAGTTGCAGTGCACGGTATGTCAAAGTATTCAGGTGATTTTCGAAAAGATTTTGATATAACTTGAAAGAAGACAGATAAGCTTTTGTGGGTCCAAAAGCCTTTCAGTGGGAAGGTGTGATCAAAATCTGGACCAGGGGTCAAATTTTGCTCAATTTTCAAAGTGCTCGGAATGCGACAAAAATGGTTCCATTGCATCCGTCTCGTCTTCCTGATTCCGACAGTATATTTACTTTCTCAAACGGAGTCTGTATGGAGAAGATATCGCGATCTGTTCGCTAAGGAAAACAGGCAAAAAATTTAGATGTTGACTGTACCTATCCGTACAGTTCGTACAAGACACGTGGCAGGTCCGTATAGGACACGTGGAAGGTTCGTACAGGACACATGGCGGCTCCAGGTGATGACATGTGTCAGGCAGATTTGGCTTTTTGGGCGTACGGTTGGACCAATTCGGAGGTGACACATGTCACCACTGGAAGGGTGACATGTGGCACATGATGATGTCAGCAGTATACGTGTTGAATGATGTGGCGACCATACGATGACATGGCACGGATGACGTGGTAGGTGACTAGATGTACGGAAGTCAACGTGGTAAGTGACGTGGACCAATGGGCGACTGACATGTGGCAGTTTTTTGGTCAAATGATTGGGTGCCACGTGGCACCCGAGTATTGGTTGATTGGTTGTTTGTTAAAAGTTTATGGAGGTCGTGGGGTTTGACCCCCGAACCTCCCCCACCAGCCAAGTTTTAAACTAAGTCTGCCAACCAATACGCCATATATTGTTTCTTGTTATGTAAACGACCTTATATTTATTTACGTTTGAATATTGCGTTTTTCGGCGGGGGGTTGGGTCGGGGCCTAGCCCCGTCCCGTGGTTTCATTATACACATATGACCATGCCTATGTTTATATGGCACGCGGAGCATTTTATATATGATATAAACACGCGGTTATATTACGACCATGCCCTTTGTAATTGTGTGCGCGGGAGTATTTCAATGGTTTTAAATGTTATGCCCCGGTTATATGCTATTACATGCGATCGACGGTTGGTGTGTGTGCGGATTTTTTAACCTAGCCCGTGGTTCTTTACACTATTCCATGTGACCATGTGTGGAGCGCGGGGAACGGTAAAACGGTTCTAACCACTTTTTATCAAAGCGCGAGGTCACATGACCCTTATACACCCAGGAGCTAGGCAGTTAGGGGCTAGAGGTGCCCTAACTGTTCTACAGTTTGCACCGTTGGCGCGGTTGCGCCCGGTGCCAGGTTTTAAGGTGCATTTTGGAGTGTGTTCTTGGTTCATGCACACAAAGGTGTGTTTTGGCGAACCAGTTTCAGAAAGCTTGAAGGAGGAAAATGGAGGAGGCCTAACTTCTTCATCTTTTGGCCGATTGAGGTGCCATAAAAGCCCAGCTAGGGGTTTTTGGACATCCTGGATCCATTGGTACTGTTATCAAGGCCATTTGAAGACTTCTTCTACAAGTTTTTCACCATTTAAGTTTCAGCAAGCTCTAGGGAGCTTGAAGCCCTCATTGATCGAGGACATGGTTTGGTGAGCCTATATTTGTTTTCTGTGATTAAATAATCATTTTTGGCTAATTGTTATGCTCTGAACACATTGGGATAGGTTTCAGAGGCTTCTGAGGACTTTTACAGGTGTTTTTTCCAAAGAGAATCTTAGGGAAGCTTATGGCCACATGTAGAAAAGGTCATGTTCGGATGAGCCATGATCCATTTTCAGAGTTCTATTAGTCATTTTTGGGGTTTTTATGTGTTCTGATCTCAATGGTATAGTCTATGTTTCCATTGGAGTTGAGTAGCATCTTGTAAAGAAATTTTGACTAATTAATCCCAGAGAGCCAAGTCCATTGATGGAGGCTCAAGGAGATGTAGCCCGGAGGGGGGTGAACTCCTTTATCAACTTGTTCTTGTTGTGAGTTTGATGGTTTATTTGTTGCAAGTATTGTTGCTGTGTATTTATTGAAAGTACATATATAACCATTTAAAATAATATATCCTCACACATAAGCATTTACAAGAAGATACATGAACTTAACACATAAGTTTATCTTGCATATTTATACACATGAAGCAAGGTCCTGTAAAGTTTATTTTAATGAAGTAGCGGGTGCTTGCATAGCATAACAAGTCAACCTTCTATTTTCAGATCAGTATCACCCTGGTTCAGATTCCTGCAAAGAGCATGGTCATGGATGTGGTAGTTACAAACATCCCTCCAAAGTATGGAATGTTGCTATCCCGGTCTTGGGGAGCTAAGTTGAGAGGTACCCTACAACTAGATATATGTCTTATGCCACTATCCTAGTTTTCGGGCAACAAAGAAGGCTATATAGAGAAACCTGTATGAAATACATGGTCAGTAGCCAGGAAAAACCACACAACTATCCTCTTTACTCCGCACATTCTGACTTGGATTCTTTTATCCTGTATAACGATGGTGACATGGGAGAGAAAAACCCTCAGCTGGCAGAAGATACATCTGGTCCGGATGAAGGTCAAGAAATCATTGAGGTAGCAAGGATGAAAAATGTGATAACTAAAGAATTACCGGCAGATTTCTGGAGTATGGATTTTGATGGAGCAGTAAGCAAAGAAGGAGTTGGAGCAGGAGTTTGGCTGCATAATCACAGAAACAGGTATTCAGAAAACCAATCTAACAAATTAAATTTCCAATGCACTAACAATATTTCTGAGTACGAAGCCTTGATGCTCGGTCTGAAGATTTTGAAAAGAGTTGGTGCTAAATAGATTATGGTAAGAGGTGATTATGAGTTGATAATCAAGCAAATCAAAGGTGAGTATGCTGCGAAACACCCATGTCTTAGAGATTATAGGAATTTTGTTCTTGATGCCCTTAGATGTTTCACTGAAGTGGACTTGTAGGTAATGCCGAGGGGACAAAACATTTTGGCGGACAGATTGGCTACGTCAGCAACCACATGTAAGATTCCTTTCTGCTCGACTCGCCCATACACGGTGGAGGTAAAATGTAGACCAACCATTCCCGACAATATCAGGTACTGGAAAGTGTTTGGTAATGATGATCAAATTGAAGACTTTCTGCAGTGTAAAAATGATTTTGAGTGTACAAATATAGATTTAGAGAACGAGGATGAAAATGTAAATAGGTCTGATTTTGAAATTGATAGTTTAAATAGTGTAGATTCAGGAGAATTAGGCGATGATGAGATGGAGACTAATATTCTACATTTGAAAAGTAACATTTTACCTAGGGGCCTAGTTCCTTTAGAGGACTTGTTTGATTTTAAAGACACAGCCAAAAAACTGAAAATTGAAGCCAATGGACAAGAGGTGGAAGACTGTAATATAGGGACCGAAGAGAAACCCAGGATAGTCAAATTGTCTAAATCATTACCCCCTGAGAAAAAACTCAAATACATTGAGTTGTTCAAAGAATATTCGAATGTCTTTGCATGGGGTTATGAGGATTTGAAACCTTATGATACCAACATCATACAACACAGGAATCCAATAAAAGAAGACCAAAAACTGTTCAGACAAAAACTTAGGAGGATAAATCCCAAGTTTCTCCCTCTGATAGAGAAGGAAATCAAAAAAAATTACGATGCCAAAATCATAGTCCCGTTGCGTTTTTCCAAATGGGTCTCTAATTTGGTCCCTACACGTAAGAAATCTGGGGAAATCAGGCTTTGCATAGATTTCTGAAATCTGAATAAGGTCTCCCTGAAGGAAAATTACCCCTTGCCCAAAATGGACCACATCCTACAAAGGGTGGTTGGATCCAGTCGAATCTCTTTGCTGGACGGGTTCTCGGGTTATAATCAGGTACTAGTTCACTCGGATGACCAATACAAAATCGCTTTCACCACACCATGGGGCACTTTAATGTATGTAAAAATGCCTTTTGGTTTGATGAACGCTGGAGCCACTTTCCAGAGAGCGATGGATATCGCCTTTGTGGAAGAATCAGGTAAGTTTATTGTCATCTATTTGGATGATGTAACTGTGTTTTCCCAATCTGATGACGAACACCTGTGACACCTCAGACGAGTCTTCGAGAAATGTAGAAGGTTTGGGATTTCTTTAAATCCTAATAAAATCCTTTTCAGACTAGAGGAAGGCAAACTGCTAGGACACATCATCTCCAAGGATGGAATCAAAATAGACCCCAACAGAATCGAGGCCATACAAAAATTAGAACACCCAAGAAACATAAAATAATTACAGTCTTTTATCGGGATAATAAACTTTCTATGAAGATTCATTCCCAATCTAGCAGAGCTCCTCAGAAACATTACAAATATGCTAAAAAAGGATGTGAAAATAAAATGGGACTCTGAGTCCAGACAGTCTTTCAAACAAGTCAAACGAGCACTCACAGAGGCCCCTGTCTTGATCAACCCTGATTTTACTAAGGATTTCTATCTTTTTTCTTTCGCTTCCGAACATACTATAGCAGCGGTATTACTACAAAAGAACAAAAAATGGTATGAATATCCCATATATTTCTTTAGTAAAGCGTTAAGAGACGCTGCTCTGAATTACAAGATAATGGAGAAACAAGCTTTTGCCTTGGTAAAAGCTATAAAATATTTTAGGGTCTACATTCTCCATTCCCATACCATTGCATATGTTCTGAATGTGGTAGTAAAAGACATTTTGACCTAGGACAATCCGGATGGAAGAAGGGGAAAATGGATTGCTTTCATTTTAGAACACGACATAGAGATTAAGCCTACGAAACTAATCAAAGGTCAAGGCCTAGCAAAATTAATGGTTGAATCTAATTTCCATGCTCTTGACATTAATTTTTTAGCTGCAATAGATGAACAGGGCGAGATGGAGACTCCAAGTGTGAGAGAGGTATTTCGAAACTCTCCATGGTACGCAGACCTTATATTTGTTTTGCAAAATTTACAAGCTCCCCCTGGTTAGACTAAGACTAAAGCTAGATTTTTGAAGTTGAAATCCTTAAAATTCTGTATTCTAGAAGGCAATTTGTATTGGAAAGATCCCAGAGGTATTCTGTTAAATTGTTTATTGAAAGATGAAGCTGACAAAGTGTTACAAGAATTTCATGCAGGAGAATGTGGTGGTCATCTGAATTGGAAGGTCACAGCAAACAAAATCCTCAGAGTTGGTTTCTATTGGCCCACCCTATTTGCTGATGTACATCATACAGTGACCGCATGTCATCAATGTTAGTTGTTTGAAGTAAAAAGGAAACTCCTTCCCCTCCCCCTGAAACCGATCTCAGTTGAAGCCTCTTTCCAACAATGGGGATTGTTGGTCACTATAATTGCTTAATTAATTCAAACAATCAAGTGCTACATAAATTGTCAACCCAGGGAAGTCTGTTTATTTCAAATATAACCACACACTATATATGTTCAATTCCAAAAGAAACTTAGAGTCGTAGTAAAGGAAGCTATATTAATCACACTTGCCTTGAATAAACTGAAGTTCTGACTTGAATTACAGGAAAGCAACCTACCTGTTGCAGAGCTTAAAGAGACGATTAATCTAAATAATCTTGGATTACAATAAAATAACAACTGCAATAGGAAAGAACAACTATTCTATAACCAGAGAACAAGACCCTATTCTCAAGCAGGAACTCCAACACCTTGCTTTTGAATAACACACTTTCATGAAAACATTAATGCATAGAAGGCTAAATCTATCTAACAAAGAACAGGACCCTCTAATTCCTTCCTTTAAGCAGGAACCCTTAGCCCAGTCTCTTATCAACACACTTGTGAAAATCACTGAAAGCTAACTAATTCTACAGAGAACAGGACCTTCTAATCCCTTCCATTAAGCAGGGACCCTTAATCTAGTCTCTGATTAGCACACTTGCAAAAGTAACTGAAAGCTAACTAATTCTACATAGAATAAGACCTTATAATCCCTTCCATTAAGCAGGGATCCTTAACCCAGTCTCTGATTAGTACACTTGTGAAAATAACTGAAAGCTAACTAATTCTACAAAGAATAAGACCTTCTAATCCCTTCCATTAAGCAGGGACCCTTAACCTAGTCTCTGATTAGCACACTTGTGAAAATAACTGAAAGCTAACTAATTCTACAGAGAACAGGACCTTCTAATCCCTTCCATTACAAAGGGACCCTTAACCTAGTCTCTGATTAGCACACTTCATAAAATCATCACACAAGATTGCTAATTAAAATGATTATCAACTTCGTGAAAATAATGTAACACTCAATAAAATAAAGTTCTTAACAAGAGAGAGTTCAGTAGTGTTTCAGCAAAGCATAATTCATTAAAAGTAGTGTTTCATCAAGACAAAAGTTAATCAAGGCATAAACAGAAATTATACTAACACAGTATAAAACTAATGGGTGAATCTTGTGAAGAAGGTGGGCCCTCCCTTCTCACAATATTCCCCTGAAATGAAAAGGCTAGAGAAGGATGCTCAAAACAGTCTCTTATTCATCTATCAATGGATCATATTACAATCTAGAAAATGAAGTATTTCCCTCTTTCTGAAGATTTCTTAATACATAAACTGGGGATCCTCTCGAATGATGATTTCCTCTTATTTAAAGAGGGAACCCCTTCGATACAATTGATAAAAAATTACAGGTGCATATCTGAATCCTATTCTTAGTCAGATCGACTTTTTTAAACCGGAATAGGACATCCTAGTATCTCGCAACATAATGCTATTACGAGTGCTGAATGAAGTGTTGTTGTTATGGCTGGAGTGACAGTTTCTTGTTGCTGCTGCATGTTGTTTCGACATTGCAAATCGTGGGTTGTTTCAGCCACGAGATTTGCGCTCTTGACTGTTTTAACATTTCTCATGTAGCAGTGATGGTTGGTAATCCGTGTGAGTTGTTGTTGACCGTAGACTGTGTAATGGATTCCTTTGTGTTTCAGCATCGTCGGTCCTGGGTTGTGTAATGACTTCCTCTGTGTTTCAGCATCGTGACCATGAACTGTGTACAACTCTTGTGTTTCAGCATCGTCGACCATGTAACAACTTCTGTGTTTCAGCATCGTCGATCATGGACTGTGTAACAACTTCTGTGTTTCAGCATCATCGAGCATGGACTGTGTAACAACTTATGTGTTTCAGCATCGTCGACCATGGACTATGTAACAACTTCTGTGAATTGTTGTTTTAGAAACAGGCCTCAAATGCTAATCTGCAGTTTGAACTGTTTCATCATTTATACATTTCTAATCAATGGTTAAGTACGAAAGTGATGTAAAATATTATGCAAAACAGATTAAACATATAGTAATGAGAAGGGGCATTGTATACCTTTGGAATGATCAGATAGAGTGATAATATGAGTTTAAATGTGGGTGATCAAAAGTGTAATAGTGGAAAAAATTATGGGCAAAAAGGTACATTGTGTGGTCCTAGCATCCCCCCCAACTCAAGGTGTTGCATGTCCTCAGGCAACTTCACTCTGAATCAGAGTCTGGATACCGAATCTGAGCGTGTAAGTTACTCAAGCAGTAGCTTTGGGAGGTACTATCCATTGGCGTTCTGAACCCTTGGACCCGTTGTAATCTTTGCCATGCTGTTGTTTCTGTCTTCTTAGGCAGCTTATAATTAATTTGATACCTTTCTATTGGAAACCAAAGGATAGGAAAATAAAACCGATACCCTATCCAGTTTTCAGCACATTGCTGAACACACTGGATGTAATTAGGTACCCTGGATATTGCTACCTCAAGGTTGGTGGGGCTAAAAGGATTGTGTTATTGTCTTTTATCAGTGGATTGCTGCCAAAACAGGTTATTTGCCTGGAAGGCAGGAATCTCTATGGATCTGATGATGTGCTGACAATCCTGGAGAACTGTTGATTGTAGCTGCTGAACATGTTCAGTCATACCCGGTTTCTTTAAGAACTCATAATATTCTGTGACAAAGGTGGTTGCATTCTGTGGTTCTGGTCTTATCCATAGAAGGCGGTTGTCTTCATTGTGTTTAACAACCATGAAGTCATCTTGCCAAATGATTTGATTGTAGAGAAAGGAGGTGAATGCCCGAATCTAAATGTCCCCAACAAGAGGATTAAGGTTCAGCTGCCTATTCTCAGGAATGGCTTCGTTATGAAAATACGCCTCACAGAGGAGGTGTTGATCCTTAGCAGATGCTTCTGTAAAATTTTTGATGAAATCTGCTAGGTGTAGTATTGCATGGGGTTTACCTTCTATAATTGATTTGATCTGAAACCAGGTAAGTCGCTCCATAAGGAACAAGGAGTAGTTGCAAGATGGTTTTCTTGTGGCCAATAGCTTTTGTGTCAAGTCAAATACCCGGGCCATTCTGCCTTTCAACTCTTTGTTCTGTTTATTAAGGGCACGAGCTTCCTGGCGTGTCTGCTCTAAAGCTTCCGAATTTGAGTATGTATGATTTATCCAGATTTGTCTGTGCTCTTGCAGGATTTTGGCCTGTGTTGCAGCATACTCTTTCTTCCATTTTTGTATTGCTGCCTGCTCATCCCATAGATGGGTCTGTGTTTCAGCATTGCAATTAGTGGGATGAGGTAAGGTCTGAGTAGATTGTTCCACAAAAGTGGGGAGATTGATCTGGCTTGGAGGTGTAAATTCCTCCATAGGCATTGTCTGTATAGCTTTGTTGACAAAGGCAGGGGCTTCATTTGTTGGAATACAGGGCTCAGTCTTGATCTTGTGGGGTTCTGCCGGTTCTTGTGTGACAAAAGGCTCTTCCTTTTTGACTACAAAAGGTGAAGGAGTAGGGGGAACTCCTGATATTGGGACTTGAGTTACCTTATATCCTACTTGATAGTAAATATCCCCACATTGACAACACATATATTCTTTACACAGGCTCTCGGTAGTCCCCTCTGACAAGGTTGTTGTACAAGCTAGGGTGTACGAATTTAGTTCTTTCTCATATGCTTCCTTTGTCATGGTAGTTCTTGCTTATATGCTTCCAGTTCAGATTTTAAAAACTCGTTTTCCTACAAGAAAGAGGCCATTGTTGGTTCTGGTTGAGGGATGACTGGTTCTTGTGTGGCAGTCACAGCCTCACTAGTTGGTTCTTGTGGAGCAACTACAGGAATGGTATTGATTCTTATGTTTCAGCTTCTTGATGTAAGGAAAGTAATGTTGTAGTGCCCTGGACCTCTGATTCCTGTATCTCAGTGTCACTATCAACAACTAGTTCTTGTGTTCCAGTCGTAGCTGGTTCTTGTGTGGCAGCTATGGCTGGTTCTTGTGCTTCAACCACTGAATGGGTAGCTGGTTCTTATGTTTCAGCTACTTTATTTGAGGAGAGTAGTGTTGAAGCACTCTGGACCTCTGATTCTTGTATCTCAATTTCAATATCAACAACTGGTTCTTGTGTTTCAGTCGTAGCTAGTTCTTGTGTGGCAGCTACGACATGGGTAGCTGGTTCTTGTGTTTCATCTACTTTATTTGAGACAGATGATGTCGCAACACCCTAGGCATCTGGTTCTTGTGTTTCAGTGCCCGTGGGTGGAATAGGCAAAGATCCCAGGATTTGGGAGGTTGGAGGTGTATGGGGTATCAGTCGAATGGGTTGGGGCTCTAGGGTAGTGGCAATAGTGGGTGGCCTTGTTGAGGCACTTGTTCGCTTTTTTCGTAAGAAGGGCGGAAAGAGGGGAATTTGTTTTCATTTTCGTGAGGGTCTTTCCTCAATGATGGGGCAGGGGGAATTATCTGGCTCAGAGTCATCACTAAGAATATGAAGGGCAGGAGTGGATGATTCTGGTAAGGTATGAGGTGGGCTTGGTATGGTATGGGAATTGATTGGCCTGGTTGGTTCTGTGGGTGGGCTATGGGGTACTTCTGGAGAGTCTGGGGGATTTTGCGGTTGCTGCTCCTGGAGGTTTTCAGGAATTTTGGCAACTGCTTGGGGGTTTATGGGCGAGTTATTTAGTGGAGGGTTTTGTTGGGAAAAACTCCTTTGGATGAGCAGTTGGACAAGACGGTGGTGGGTGAGTGAAAGGGTCGGATCTTTAGCCTTTTTGCAGTAATGCGCCATATTTTTCAGACAACCCAACAAATAATAAGGAATATTGACCCTTCTATTATGACTTAAATGAGATAACAGAAGAAAGTCGTGCTGATAAAATACCTAGTATCGACCCTCGCAGGTTAAGTAATGTTTGATGAATCTTGCAACTTCCAGCCATGGGGGTGGCAATGAGCTGAGTTGAACACCCCTGCCTTTAAATTCAATTCGTTCTTCTAGCAGGAAGAAGTTCTGCTGAGCATTCCAAATGATATGTTTACGGCTGAACATGCGAATGTCGTCGATAGGGAGGCCTGAGACCAGTTCTATATCTTCTTCTGTTACTGAAATTCGGACCCCTTGGATGACAAAATGGTCTTCATGGAGGTTTTGGGCGAACTACAGAACTTGTTGTTCATTATACCCCTGGAGTCTCTGAAAGTAACTGAGCCATCCTGCCTGCTGAAAGATTTGATACGCTATTGGATAATGTTCTAACAGTGCTGTGGTGGTGGGCTCATTCTGTATGATAGAGCCTCCCATAGCTACCAGCTCGGTAATATACAACGTCAAAGAGTTTGAGTATCAACTTCTACATAGAGTGAGTTTTCCGAGCGACGTTATGCAAAATGGCAGTCAAATGCGCGAAAGGGTGGTGAAATAGGGATGGCGGTGGTGAATTCGTGCGAAATGATGGTATAAAAGGTTTGATGTGTCCTCCCCTCCCGTCAAGTGCAGCTAATAAATGATTGCACTCGAGTGGTCATAATGATTTAGAATCTTCTCATTAACTATAGCTTAACTGAATTTCATAAAATTTACATACCTCGCCTTACCTTTTGATTCGTTCTGCAAACAAAATATCATGCCTATCCATGGTAGTCCTGTAGTGGTCATGGCAGAGACTTTTGATCTATTATATGAATTGTATCAAGGATTTGTTGATTGGAAGGACAAACTATGGTATGAGAGCATAAAAGATTGCTGACAGGTGATGTTGGAAAATTGGTGTTTCAGCAACAGAGAAGAACAAGGCGAAACAATTGATGGATGGTGTTGTTTCAGTGATGAGGAAAGTGTGAAGAACTGATGAACAATAGTGTTTCAGAAACAAGAAGAACGGGGCAAAACAATTGCTGGACGGTGTTGTTTCGTCGATGAAGAAAGTGAGGAATTGCCGGATTGTAGTGTTTTGGAAATAGGGAAAACAAAAAGTGTTGAACAATGGTGTTTTAGCATCGAAATAAAGTCAAAAGTGTTGAACAGTGGTGTTTCAGCATCGATAAAAATGATGAAGAGTTGCTGACAATGGTGTTTCAGCAACATAAAAGAAAAGGCAAAACAATTGTTGGACGGTGTTGTTTCGTCGATGAAGAATGGTGAGGAAATGGGGAAAAGTGGTAAAAGTTTGCTGAACAGTGATGGAGGGAATAGGTGTGGGGTTGGTGGTGGAGGTGTTTCCGTAATGAAGGAAAGGGAACAAATTGCTGATAGTGG
Organism: Picea engelmannii; assembly: GCA_009831015.1. Lineage (NCBI taxonomy): Eukaryota > Viridiplantae > Streptophyta > Pinopsida > Pinales > Pinaceae > Picea > Picea engelmannii. The sequence goes on from ML810070.1 coordinate 133,383, forward strand.
TGTTTCGGAAACAGAGGAAAGTCAAAAAGTGCTAAACGGTGGTGCTTCAGCATCGAAAGAAAGTGAAAAGTGTTGAACAGTGGTGTTTCAGCATCGGAGGAAATTCAAAAGTGTTGAACAATGGTGTTTCAGCATTGGAGGAAGATTGTTTCTTTGGAGTAGGATCGTCCTTTCCTAGTGACCTGTACTTCGATCGGGAATCTGCAAAAATCGATTGTAACATGGTATTTCTTGACAGGGATTATTAGTAAATAAAATCTAATCTAATCTAATACTAAAGAAATTAACTTAAAAGAATTAATTGCAATTAGGGGTAGTAATCCCCTCTACGAAGAGGAAATGGGCATCTTCCATGCATGTGGCCTTAAAATCTTCTTTAGAAATAGGGCGTTTGTACATATGGAGACGATGACCATTTACAAGTAACGGAGTTTTGGAGTCATCGATTGTGAGGAGCCTTACTGTTCCATTGGGGAAAACAGTGTCTACTTCGTAAGGTCCAAGCCATCTTGTATGCAGTTTCCCTTGAAACTCTTTGAACCGGGAATCATATAGTAGGGCCCAATTACCTTTTTGGAACTACTTTTTCTTGATATTTTTGTCATGCCATTTTGATCTTTGCTGTTGAATTATGGTTGTTTGCTGAATGGCATCTAGTCTTTTCTCCTCCAATTCATTAAGTTGCTGCAACTTGGCTGTCTATGCATCGGTTAAATCAACGTTGACAGCTAAAGCAGTCCTTAAGGTTTTTATCTCAAATTCCACAAGAAAGACAACACTCTTTCCATAAACTAATTCATAGGGAGAGAATCCTGTAGTATTTCTCCCGGTAGTTCTGTAGGCCCATAATGCTTTAGGGAGCCTGTAGGACCAATCCTTTCTATTTTCCTTCACTGTTTTTGTGAAAATGGATTCTATTACTTTGTTTGTGCTTTCCACCTGTCCATTAGCTTGGGGGTGGTATACTGTAGTTATTCTCTGCTGAATATGATATTTCTGAAGGGTGGCTTTGAACCCATGAGAAGTGAAAGGAGGTCCTCCATCTGTAACTAATTCTCTTGGTACTCCAAATCTGATGAAGATGTATTTAAATAAGAAATCTATAACTGCTTCTTCAGTATCTCTGTGGAGTGCTTTGGCTTCCACCCATTTAGTCATGTAGTCTGTGCATACCACTATATAAACTTTTTGATTGGATGGAGGGTTGATGGGTCCTATAAAGTCTAAGGCCCATATTTCAAATGGTTCAAGTACTATCTAGGGGTTTAATGGCATTTCATCTCTATGATTAGGTTGGCCTACTCTTTGGCAGCTATCACAGGCCCGGACATATTTCTTTGCATCTTTGAAGAGTGAGGGCCAATAGTATCCCATACTGAGAATTTTATGTGTTGTTCTCTTATCAGTAAAATGCCCTCCACAAGGGCCATCATGACAAGATTTTAGTAGATCATACACCTCATCTTCTCTAATACACCTTCAAATTTCCTGATCAACTCCTGTATGGAAAAGGAACCCACTTATCCAACTATACCAAGCACTTTGATAAATGATACTTTTTTTCTCTCGGTAGGATAGGTGTGGTGGTAACTTCCCTGCAACCAAGTAGTTAGCAATATTTGCATACCAAGGTGAGTGGGTAGAAACTTCAAATAAGCATTCATCAGGAAATGAATCATCTACTGGGGTATCATCATCAGGTTTCAATCGAGAAAGGAAATCAACAACTTCATTCTCTTTTCCTGGTCTATCTACAATTGTAATATCAAACTCTTGCAATAATAGTATCCATCTGGTGACTCTAGCATTTGTGATAGGTTTGTTCATTAAGTATTTGATAGCTGAGTGATCAGTATGGAAAAAAGTAGAATAGCCAGTAATGTAATGTCTAAATTTATTAATTGCATAGATAGCTACTAAGAATTCCTTCTCGGTGACTGTATAATTGAGTTCAACAGGGGTCATATTCTTGCTGATGAAATAGATAGCATAGGGGAGATGATTTTCTTCCTGTCCCAAGACAGCTCCTATTGCAGTATTTGAAGCATCAGAGGATATGTGAAAGGGAAGTGTCCAATCAGGTCCTCTAAGGATAGGAGATGTATATAACTGATGTTTAAGTGTATTAAATGCTTCTTGGCAAGAATTAATCCATTTGAATTCAACATTTTTCATCAGTAACACAAACAGGGGAGAAGCTATTTTGGAAAAATTCTTGATAAATCTTCTGTACTATCCAGCATGTCCTAGAAAACTTCTTACCTCTGTTTGAGTTTTGGGAGTAGGAAGATCCTTAATGACTTGTATTTTGGATGGGTCTACCTGAATTCCTTGAGATGAGATAAAATGTCCAAGCACTATTCCTTCACTCATAATCATATGACATTTTTCTATACTTAAGGAGAGTTGGGCATGTATGCATCGTTTAAGTACTTTCTCAAGGTTTTGCAGTGCTTCCTGAAAAGAAACACCATAAGGAGTAAAGTCATCCATAAAGATTTCCATAGAGTCATTAAGCATATCAGAAAAGATTCCTAAAACTGCTCTTTGAAAGGTTGTTGGTGCATTACATAGTCCAAATGGAAGGAATCTATAAGAAAAGGTTCCCCAAGGGCTAGTAAAGGTGGTTTTATATTGATCTTGAGGTGCAATTTTGATATGGTTATACCCACTAAAACCATCTAAAAATGAGAAAAATTTCTTCCCTGACAAATTATCTAACACTTGATCAATGAATGGTAATGGAAAGTGATCTTTTTGAGTGGCTTTATTTAAAGCTCTATAATCCACACATACTCTCCATTTCCCATTTTTCTTAGGAACTATTACCAACAGGGACACCCATTCACTGTCTGATATAGGATAGATAAAACCTGCATTGAGAATTTTTTGAAGTTCTTCTTTGAGGATTTCTCTTAAATTAAGGTTCATTCGTCGTTGAGGTTGACAGATCGGTCGACAATCTTCCTTAATATATATTCGATGAGTACATAATTCAGGAGAGATTCCTTTCATATCTGTGTAATCCCATGCAAATGCTTCTTTATTTTCCCGAAGTAACTTCATTAATTGTTGTGTTTCAACATCTGTCAAATTAGGGTTTATGTTCAGTGTTTTGCCAGGTTCAATTTCCACTAGTATGCTTTTAGAGGAGATGGTGTTAGATGTTTGAGGTGGACTTTCCGAGTTGAGGTTTTCTTGATTATCAGACTCCAACAGTGCATTTAGTTGGTTATGATTTTCTGGAGTCACAGAGGAGGGTTCACAAATAAAATTATTAATTACTTCATCCTCGGTAGAGTCTTTCAGGCTTAGAGCTTGTCCAATAGTCAAAAGGGGTTGAGTAGGTTGATCATAAAAATCTACCCATACAGAATTATCATTATTAACCAGGGGTGTAGCGTGAGGGTAGAGGGTAAGCTATTTAGTTTCATAACCGTTTGAAATTGTCATTGAGCCTGATCTACAACTAATAAAAGCATCTGTTGTGGCTAGCCAAGGTCTACCCAAAATTAGAGGGTGGCCCCCCAACTTTGTTTTGGGTTGTAGTACCGTAAATTCAACTATATAATTCTAGGATTGCACAGAGATACTGAGGTCTTCAATGACTCCTTCTGGTTTAATTGTGGATTGGTCAGCCAATTCTAGGATAGTTGGGGTGTCTCTGACTTCCTTTTGTAATTGTAGTAGTTGTAAGGTTTCCAGAGTCATGATATTGATAGCGGCACCTAGGTCTACCAAGACTTGAGGGATTATCGTTTTTCCAACTTGTACTGTAACGGTAGGGTGGCCAGGATCACCATATTTAACTAGGGGAGTTTTACCTGACATTAGTGCAGACAAGTCTCCCATAACATGGACTGTGAGGTGATCCTTAGTTTTCCTACCAGGATTTTTAACACAAATGTCTCGCATTGTACTGGCATAGATTGGTACGTCTTGGAGTGCTTGTAGTAGAGGAATTTTGACATATAAATTTTGTAATTCCCCTAGAAGATTGAAGGCTGGTGGCTCAATTGTTTTAGTTAAGGCTAAATGCTCATGAAATGGTGGTTTTTCTTTTTCAGCAGCATTGTTAGAGGATGATTGTACCTCTTTAGGTACATCATGCTCCTTTGTTTCCTCTTTATCAGAAGAGGTAACATCAGCTATGGTCGGTTCTACTATTCTCCCAGATCGTAAATGAATATCGTTGCATTGCGCGGGGAGAAGAGAAAGTGTAGGATGGTTATAAATATCAATTCATTGCACAGATTTATTATTTGGGTTAGGGTTAGGTTGTACATGTAGCTGGGGTCTCATCGTTTGATTGTTTGGGGGAGTACCCGTTGGTAAGGAGAGTGGTTGCAGGAATTGCGATTGAGGTAATTGATTTTGGAAGGGGGTTGTTGTCCTCTCCAATTTTGATTCCATTGGTTTTGATATGGTTGTTGCTGCTGTGGAGGCCAAGGGGTCCACATTGATGGATCAACAAAGGGTGGGTTATTTTTATGCATGGGTGGGTAAGTTTGTTGCATGGGTGGGTAATTCATTTGATTAGTGTATTGCATTTTATTGTAGGGGGGGTAACTCATTTGATTGAAAGAAGAATAATTATTCCAACGATTAGAAGATGCAAATGGCATGTTAGGATTCATACCTTGTCCCCACGATTTCCATTGCCTTCTTTGTGTCAACAGATAGACCACTTCAGATTCTTCATCCGTTGGTTGTAATGCTACCTTGATCCCTGGTAAAGATGAACATTGTTGAGTATCATGATCTTTATCACAGATGGTGCAGACTGGCTTTTTGTCCAATGGACATTCTCTTCATGGGTGCTTGTCTCTGCATTGAGGAAAAAAGATGGACAAGGCTTCTTCTGCTTCTGCTTTCTTTTTCTTAATCTGCAGGGTATCAATTTGTGAGGCAAAAGAGCTTAACATTTCAGTTTTAAAACCTTCAAGTAAATTACCTATCTCGGCTCTTGTTGCTCCCCCACTGGCTGATTTTTGGACTCTTGAAAATGTGGTGTCCCTACTGTTTGTTTTATTTCTTGAATCTCCTCTTGAACATCTTTTGCATAAATTAACAATTTCATCATATGATTCCTTATATATGTCCCCTTTTCCAAGAATATTCATCATATCTAGACAATCATCCCTTACTCCTTTTAATAATATGGTTTTGAGAATATATTTACTTACATTGGGGTGACTGGATCTTTGTAGATTATATTGTAGCCTTTCTACAAAGTCCTCCAGATTCTCATCCTCTTTCTGCATCATCTTAAATAGCTCCTCCCTCTTTTCTCTTGTTCGGCAGTAATCCTGGTATTTGTTTAGGAATTTCTGTTTCATTTGGTCCCATGTTGTGATTACATGGCCTCCAAGACTCATAAACCATCTTAGTGGATTCCCTTTTAGTGTTGCTGGAAATAACTTTAATTTTTGAGCATTAGAAACGTAATCATAACTTCTGCATAATATATCAAACTCAAAAAGAAATTCATCAGGATCTTCTGAAGACAAACCATGAAAATTAGGTAATGCTGAGAGTGGAATGTTTTTCATGGGGGATACTCCTCTAGGGAGATCGCCAATAGGAAATCCTAATGTAGAGAAGGATTTTTCATCATTTACCTCCCCTTCAGGACCTGCCTGTTCTTCGTGATGCAATTCTTCATTGTACTCATCCATGTTTTCTTCTGACTGCTCCCCTGCTGCACTTGCTCTGTCCTAAATATTTCTTACTGGCTTCTGGACTGTCTCAGGACTCCAAACTTCTTTCCCTATTTCAAAGTTTGCTTGAAATGAAGGCTGGGACTTTTGTTTTCGAAAGTTTGGTCGTTGAGCAGCAGATTCAGACTTTGATATAATCTCGTCAATGTAAGTCTTTCTTCCTCCTTTTCCTTTTCCCTTGCCACCTGTAGGTTTAGTATCTTTGGGGTATTTCATGAAATCTTTGTAAAAAAATCATAAGTGCTTTTGAAATCTAAAATTACCTTCCCCGGCAACGGCGCCAAAATGTTGGTCACTATAATTGCTTAATTAATTCAAACAATCAAGTGCTACATAAATTGTCAACCCAGGGAAGTCTATTTATTTCAAAGATAACCACGCACTATATATGCTCAATTCCAAAAGAAACTTAGATTCGTAGTAAAGGAAGCTATATTAATCACACTTGCCTTGAATAAATTGAAGTTCTGACTTGCATTACAGGAAAGCAACCTACCTATTGCAGAGCTTAAAGAGATGATTAATCTAAAGAATCTTGGATTACATTAAAATAAGAACTGCAACAGGAAAGAACAACTATTCTGTAACCAGAGAACAATACCCTATTCTCAAGCAGGAACTCCAACACCTTGCTTCTGAATAACACACTTTCATGAAAACATTAATGCATAGAAGGATAACTCTATCTAACAGAGAACAAGACCCTCTAATCCCTTCCTTTATGCAAGAACCCTTAGCCCAGTCTCTGATCAACACACTTGTGAAAATTACTGAAAGCTAACTAATTATACAGAGAACAGGACCTTCTAATCCCTTCCATTAAGCAGGGACCCTTAATCCAGTCTCTGATTAGCACACTTGTGAAAGTAACTGAAAGCTAACTAATTCTACAGAGAACAAGACCTTCTAATCCCTTCCATTAAGTAGGGACCCTTAACCCAGTATCTAATTAACACACTTGCGAAAGTAACTGAAAGCTAACTAATTCTACATAGAACAGGACCTTCTAATCCCTTCCATTAAGTAGGGACCCTTAACCCAGTCTTTGATTAGCACACTTGTGAAAATAACTGAAAGCTAACTAATTCTACAGAGAACGGGACCTTCTAATCCCTTCCATTAAGCAGGGACCCTTAACCCAGTCTATGATTAGCACACTTGTGAAAATAACTGAAAGCTAACTAATTCTACAGAGAACAAGACCTTCTAATCCCTTCCATTAAGTAGGGACCCTTAACCCAATATCTGATTAGCACACTTCATAAAATCATCACACAAGATTGCTAATTAAAATGATTATGAACTTCGTGAAAATAATGTAACACTCAATAAAATAAAGTTCTTAACAAGACAGAGTTCAGTAGTGTTTCAGCAAAGCAGAATTCATTAAAAGTAGTGTTTCAGAAAGACAAAAGTTAATCAAGGCATAAACAAAAATTATACTAACACGCTATAAAACTAATGGGTAAATCTTGTGAAGAAGGTGGGCCCTCCCTTCTCACAAGATTCCCATGAAACGAAAAGGCTAGAGAAGGATGCTCAAAACAGTCTCTTATTCATCTATCAATGGATCATATTACAATCTGGAAAATGAAGTGCGTTCCTCTTTCTGAAGCTTTCTTAATACATAAACTGGGGATCCTCTTGAATGATGATTTCCTCTTATTTAAAGAGGGAACCCATTCGATACAATTGATCAAAAATTACAGGTGCATATCTGAGTCCTATTCTTAGTCAGATCGACTTTTCTAAACCGGAATAGGACATCCTAGTATCTCGCAACATAATGCTATTACGAGTGTTGAATGAAGTGTTGCTGTTACAACTAGAGTGACAGTTTCTTGTTGTTGTTGCATGCTGTTTCGACATCTCAAATCGTGGGATGTTTCAGCCACGGGATTTGCACTCTTGACTGTTTCATCATTTCTCATGTAGCAACGATGGTTGGTAATCTGTGTGAGTTGTTGTTGACCGTGGATTGTGTAACAACTTCCTTTGTGTTTCAGCATCGTCGGTCCTGGGATGTGTAATGGTTTCCTCTGTGTTTCATCATCATGACCATGAACTGTGTACAACTCTTGTGTTTCATCATCGTCGACCATGTAATAGCTTCTGTGTTTCAGCATCATCGATCATGGACTGTGTAACATCTTCTGTGTTTCAGCATCGTCGACCATGGACTGTGTAACAACTTCTGTGTTTCAACATCGTCGACCATGGACTCTGTAACAACTTCTGTGAATTGTTGTTTCAGCAACAGGCCTCAAATGCTAATCTGCAGTTTGAACTGTTTCAACATTTATACATTTCTAATCAATGGTTAAGTACGAAAGTGATGTAAAATATTATGCAAAACAGATTAAACGTATAGTAATGAGAAGGGGCATTGTATACCTTTGGAATGATCAGATAGAGTGATAATATGAGTTTAAATGTGGGTGATCAAAAGTGTAATAGTGGAAAAAAGTATGGGCAAAAAGGTACATTGTGTGGTCCTAACAGGGATTGGACTTCATTGGAGAAATACACCCCCCTTCTTCAGGCCAGCACAGGTGGATTCTCACTGCCACCGATTATTTTACCAAATGGATCAAAGAAGTACCCAACAGGCAAGCCACTGACTCGGTTATTATCAAATTCCTTGAAAATAATATCTTGTCTTGCTTTGGATGTCCTAGAAAGATTATAACTGATAATGCAGCTGCTTTTTGGTCAAAGAAACTCATAGATTTCTGCAACCAGTATCACATTGGTTTAGGACATTCCACATCTTACTACCCTCGGGGGAATGGGCTGGCAAAATCTTCAAACAAAACCTTGCTGAACATTGTTTGCAATCTTTTCGTCGATGTGTGAGAAAAAAGTGAGTGCTTACATGCCTAGTTGGGCTCTGCTAGTCATGACAGCTGTAATGTAAAAGGTTAGAAAGAAAACAACTAAGCTATTAACAAGAATTAAACAAAAACTAAATAAAAACATG
>ML810070.1:150359-164803 GCA_009831015.1 Picea engelmannii
AAACCCTAGGAAGGAGTGGTTCGGTCCCATTACGGGTTTGCCAATGTTTGTTTAACGAGTCCAGAGATAGTAAACTCGAAGGTTTTTCAAGATTATAGAGTTTGGAAAAACACTTAAAAGAGAACTCTCTCAGTTCCTTTTTCGTACAATAGTCCAACGAGACCGAAAAAGGGTTAAACTATCTCTCAAAGGATGTATACTTCAAATACTTTATCGAGTGTGAAAATAGCAAGATCGCTCGACAATATTTTCATGTTTAGAGAGTCTGAAAAGAGCTTAAAGATAACTCCAGGGGGGTTCCTTTTTTCGTATAACCACAGTGAGCCCGAAAAAGTGATAAAACAACGCTCGATCACGTTCTTATGTTTTTCACAAGCGCAAGAATGGATAAAAGGCGCTCGAGGTTTTAGGTAAAAACCATAACAAACAATCAAAATCACACCACACCAGGGAAAAATTTTGTTTATAATCATCCATGTTTTTCACCTGTAAGTCATTTCACTCATTTCCACATTAGTGACTAGGTTTAAATGATAAATAAATATAAAAAACCCACATTTGATATAGTAAAAAGTAATTAAAAAAGAGTAAATAACAAAATTTACCATATCAATTCACACTTTTACCATTGAGTTCCAAAAACCCTCATTTTACCCTTTGCATTCGGTGTCGATTTCCGGGAGCTACGGGTGATCATTTGACGAGCCGTCAGCAGCATCTTGGTAAGTACTTCATTCCTGATCTTTTCATGGTTAAAAAATTCGACTTCATTGGTAAAAAATGCAGTTTGAAATTAGTTTTTTGAACCCTATGCGCGTGGAGGCATTCTCGCAGGTGGCCCATACGGGACCTGTGAGAATGACTCATTCTCGCAGGTGGGCCATAGGCCGCCTGCGAGAAGTTTGCACTGTGCCTAGTAGGGAACCTGCGAACAATGCAAAACTCAAAAATTTATGCAACGTTTAGCAAATAGAAAAAGTTTATTTCATGAATAAGATCATTAACCATGTTTGTATGTTTCTTATGCAGGTAAATAGCTACAACCATGGTGCTAGAGTGGCGGGAACGAGAGCACGAGGAGGATAACGCCAATGCCGAAAACCATCCTCCGACCATAGCTACACTAAGAGACTGTGGTCTCTTAAAATATTTCTATATCCCGGGCATGAGAGCTCAAGTTCGATTACTGGAGTACCTAGTCCAAATGTGGGATCCAGACCAACAAGTTTTCATCGTGGGAGCTCATACATTGACTATTGACATCGAGGAAATCTATTTCTTGACTGGATTAACTAAGCATGGGTCTTATGTCAGTATGACCGGCAACAGAGCAGGGGGTTTAAAAATGAGTGAATATTGCAACCAGTACTGCGTACCTGAGGCCGAAAGAAAGAAAGGGAAAGTGGCAATTTGGGGAGTAACTGATTTGACTCTCCACACTATTCTCTTTACCATTGCTCGGATGGCTGGAAGTGCCGCTCCACATATGGCATTGCAGAGCTATTTCCAGTATTCCATCGAGTGTACCGAGCCCCGAGTATTTAACTGGGCTGACGCAGTATTACGCAATATAAAAAAACAGTTGACTAAGTGCAGGCGTGGAGATCTAAAACAGTTTGGTTATGGATCATTGTTAGTGTCCTTCTTCCTAGAGAGGGTCCCTGTATTTCGTCTACAGGCTGAGTGGGATCTTCCTGGTCCCAGGGATCCGAGGATGTTACAGTGGTGTCGGCTCATGGCCCGACATGTGGCAGGACCTATCGTCAAATATGACGATATTTTCTTTGACTGGTTGTAGAACCAGATGTTGATGGTGGGCGAATACGCATATGTCGGGATGGATTTATGAGGAGATATAGATCTAGCACTACCTGAGGACGCTCAGTGGGGAGACCTCGGTAAGAAGTACACAAAATTTTTGTGGTTTTTTTTTTAAATCTTTTTGAATTTTTAATCATATTTAAATGTTTTTGTCTTATAGATTTACCTGAAGACTAACACCAAAATATTTGTTGATAACACAGACGTTGGACCATACAGACCTGCCGGTAGTTCTCCTATCCAGCGATGAGGAGAAACAACAACAGTATTACCACAATATGCCGAGGATTACCAGATCGTGGAGCAGAACCTAGAAATCCTGACAGCGGATATTCCAGATATGACTCTGGAAGAAGTTCCACGACGCAATCAGCGTCACACTGTAGGAGTTTCAGCAGTCATGGCCTGAATGCTCCGTAGGGTAGCTAGGGCAGTAGTGTGTTACCATGAACGACATTCATGACGTCATTATGTAGAAGCCAAGAGCTTCAATTTTTGATATTTTGGTCTTTGGACAAACATTTTGTAAAAACAAACTCTTTTGATCGTTATATATATACAGACGGCTTCTACCGATTTACTTTACATTGTGTGAATTGTAATGTGTTTGATTTATAAATGATTTAAATGTCTGTCCAATACATAATTAGCTAAATCATCTGTTAATGTATTAAGACATCTAGGAATATGCTGATATTCAATGTGATCAAAATGTCGTTCCAAGAGGCGAATCCGCAAATATACCCTTAATAAAGTAGGACTTCGAATAGAGTAGACATTACTTAGCTGTGGAACTACAAGCTGCGAGTCGAGTCGCACAACCAAGTGATGAATTCCTAGAGAGATATCATCAACCAATAATTCAATAACGGTGCTATACTCTGCGATGTTGTTGGTTGCTCGGCCAAGACATACACCTCGTAAAGATATAAGCTCATTTGTTGGGGCATAGATTTCCCATGCAGCGGAAGCTAAGTTCTGATTACTATGGCTAGCACCGTCGATGAAGCCAATATAAGGTAGCGAATACTCCGACATCTGGAAATCAAACACAACGTCACGTAAGGGAAGAGACCAGATAACGTCAAAAGAAAACAAAAAGTAACACGCACACAGTATGATACAAAAAATACAAGAAATCTTGCACAAATAACTTATGCATAATACTTCTTTAAGTACAACCCATTCTTGGGTTTACTCAAAGGTACACCATCATAATCAACTAGCTCATATGATCCTTTTTCCAAAACTTTGCTAACAATGTAAGGCCCACGCCACATTGGTTCAAATTTCCCAGCTCCTAAGACATCTTTATCTTGTTCATATAGAAGAACAAGATCTCCTTCAGAGAAGACACGAGGCTTGACATGCTTGTCATACTGTGCCTTAACACGTTTCTTCTGGGCTTCTATTACAAGAGTAGCGTCACGACGAGTCTCGTCTAATCGCATCAGATACAATAGACGTTCCTCTTCAGTATAAGTATTAGGTAAGATTTCTACAACGAGATTCAAAGAAGGTATCTCACATTCTATTGGCAGAATGACTTCCATGCCATAAAGTAATCGAAAAGGCGTAAACCCTGTAGCGGATTTAACAGATGTCTGATATGCCCACAATGCTGAAAACAACATCGTGTGCCAGCTGGTTTTATGAATTCCTATCATCCGTCGAATCATCATTATAAGAACCTTATTGATTGCTTCGACCTGGCCATTAGCCTGCGGATAATAGGGTGTTGAGCTATCATGACGAAGGCCCAAATTTTCTGTAAGTTCAGACATCATAAAATTTCTAAAATGACTACCGTGATCGGTAACGATAGCCTAAGGAACACCAAAACGAGTGATGACATGGTTGAAAATAAATAACGCTGCAGTCTTTCCAGTATTATCGAATGTTGGCATCGCCTCGACCCACTTAGTAAAATAAATCAACAGCTACAATAATATAACCATGCCCCCCGGCCGAGTGAGGGTGACATGTCATGAAATCAATGCCCCATTTTGCAAAAGGACCTACTGAGACCACAGGATGAAGGGGAGCCAGATGCGATCGAATTTTTTGATTGTAGGTTTGGCAGGTATGACACTTTTGAATGGTAGTAATGCAGTCATTGAACAAGGAAGGCCAAAAATATCTTGGACGCAAGATCTTCTGGGCAGTAGCATACCCAGACATATGACCACCACATGCTCCAAAATGGCAGTCATTCAAAGCTTTCTCGGCTTCGTCAAAAGTCAAACAACGCCGAAAAATAGAGTCAATGCCTTGACGGTAAAGAGTATCCCCGAGGATAATATAGTGACGTGCTTGATAACGGACACGAAGACGTTCGACGCTAGATAAAGCAGGCCAGAAAGTTTGAGTTTGGAGATATATAATAATATCTCCGTACCAAATATCGTCAGTACTGATAAGGAAAAGTGATTCGTCAGGTAACGAATCGACTGCTACACTTTCCGTGGTAGAGTGGGGAAAATCACAAATTAACTCAGTGAAAACTAAGGATTTCTTCGACGTGGCACGATCGAATTCCAAGTCGAACTCCTGGAGAATGAAAATCCACTTTGAGTACTTTCCCCCCAACAATTGACGTGTCAAAATATGTTGCATGGGGTTACAATGTGAAATCACTGTAGTTTTCCTGGAGAGAATATAATGGCGAAAACGTTGAACCACTTGAACATCAACCAATTTTGTTTTAGGATAAATCCATGAGTGCGGACATAAACCGATCTCCCTAGATCCACCTGGATCTAGAAAAAAACAGGACAAAATAATACACTTTCCCTAGACCTAGACTATTGAATGAACTAAGAGGAAAGGATCATGGACATACCTTGTGAACGCTTCCTTGGATCTCTGTTGTTCCAATCTTTTCTCCAACGCTCTTGTGCCGTTTAGATCACAATAGTACAAACCAATCGAAGTGAAGGCAGATCAATATATTCAATAGCTAATCTATACATATGATCAAGGAGTTATGTAATAAAGTGACATCATCTTTATGGGAAAGGGACATATTACTGTATTAAATTGATAGAAAGTGAAACTTACAACCTGAGCCTTGATTTTGTAGATCTCCTTTCGATGGCTCCTTGCTCTGACACACACACTTGCTCATGCATGAAGAAAATCAACCACTTTTGATGACCTTGTTGGTGTCTCTAGCTGCTGTAGTATCAGTCCTTCATACAATATTACACTAATTCTCCAATCAATCTCTTGCTAGTTTGCTTCTAACCCTTTCCATGAGAATTCCTCTCAATTTATAAGAGAGAATGGATTAGTCACTTGGATAGGAAATGATCCCAAGATATCTGGAATGCTAGCACCTGAATAACCATTCGAAAGCCAACTCATTCTTCTAGAAGATTCCCTTCTAGAAGATTCAAGATTTTATCTTTTTATTTCCTTTGGAAGATGTTCACACCCTGAGAGTTAGGTACAGTGCGAATCCCTCACACTCCAGCTTAAAGCAGCCTGCGAGAATCAGGCATTCTCACAGGAAAATATATAGGTAGCATGCGAACCTCCCTTAAAAGTATAATTTCTGGAAGCAGACAAATGTAACTTTTCTCAGGAAAGTGTTCTTAGTGAAGAGCTTGATTTTCCATCATCATAACATCATCTCGATGACCAAAATTGTGGATAACATAATGCCCCCCAAAGTCTAAGATTGGAACCGATGACAGTCAATATAATTTGTAAGCGACATGTGTGTGTCAAGAACCAAGAGCACATCTAATCGGGAAATCTGCAAACATCCAAGCATCGACAAAATATCATATATACCAAATTCTGAGGTAGGCATTCCCATACTCAGATCATAGATTGATGACATCATAAACAAAGGTCATGGCCACCAATCATACACTGTGGATCCATGCTGTCATAATATAGCACAGCCACCTGAATACACTGTGGATCTGTGTGACAAATTTCCAATCAAAACGACATAGCCACGAAACATACACAGTGGATCTATGTGTCGCAAATTATACATACTCCATCGCAACCTGGATCACAAAGATAATATCCAGGGTCTTCAATCTCATCGCCAAAAGTACGAATCTAACCATGTGATTAATATTCTGGGTTCGATCCCCAGTGGAGTTGCCAATTTTGTTTCAGGATAAATCTGTAAGTGCTGACACAAACCGATCTCCTTAGATCCACCTGGATCTAGAACAAAGAAGGACAGAATAATACTCTTTCCCTAGATTTATACTATTGAATGAACTAGGAGGAAAGGATCATGTACATACCTTATGAATGCTTCCTTAGGTCTCTATTGTACCAATTTCTCTCCAATTCTCTTGCACCGTCAAGACCACAACAGTACAAACCAATCGAAGTGAAGGAAATTCAATATATTCAACAGCTAATCTATACATATGATCAAGGAGTTATGTAATAAAGTGACATCATCTTTATGGGAAAGGGATATATTACTGTATTAAATTGATAGAAAGTGAAACTTACAACCTGAGCCTTGATGTTGTAGATCTCCTTTCGATGGCTCCTAGCTCTGACACAGACACTGGCTCATGCATGAAGTATATCAACCACTTTTGATAACCTTGCTGGTGTCTCTAGCTATTGTAGCATCAGTCCTTCATACAATCTTGCACTAATTCTTCAATAAATCTCTTACTAGCTTTTTGCTTAACCCTTTCCATGAGCATTCCTCTCAATTTATAAGAGAGAATGGATTAGTTACTTGGATAGGAAATGATCCCAAGATATCAGGAAAGTCAATACTTAGATAACCATTTGAATGCCAACTCATCCTTCTGGAAGATTCCCTTCTAGAAGGCTCAAGAACTTCATCTTTTTCCTCTTTAATAAGATGTTCACACCCTGACAGTTGGGTACAGTGCGAACCTCTCGCACCCCATCTTAATGTAGCCTGCGAGAATCAGGCATTCTCGCAGGCAAATATATAGGTAGCCTGCGAACATCCCTCAAAATTATGATTTCTGGAAGCAGACAAATGTAGCTTTTCGCAGGAAAATGTTCTTAGTGAAGAGCTTGATTTTCCATCATCATAACATCATCACGATGACCAAAATTGTGGATAACACATACCTGAGCAAAGAGTCATCGTCTCCTCATCCGGAGAGATCCTTTTCCTCATCACACTCGAATCTATCGACCAGATGATGCAAATCCCCCGAGTCGAATCTGCATCACCCTTCAACCTGGAAATTCTTACAGAATTATACCAGAAAATGACTTTCCCTCAAAGGGCTCAAATATTTGAGCTTGTCCTCCCCCCATCTGCTCAATTTCCCTCCACAAATCCTCCTTATCCTTCCTCCATGTTCTCGACTAAAGGAAACTAGATCATCTCATCCCTTTGTGCTTTGTTAGGATACTATTATGATCAGTGGGTAGATGAACCCATTCTGGGTTTTCTATCCATCTTCTCTACCAATGAAAAGCCCACCACCCAGTTTGACTTCATCACATTCCTGGCGAACAATATTCACGAACAGTTTGTGAATTTCGCCATGGAAGGTATGTTCTGATACTCATCCATACTGGCGTACTTGTTCGTCTTCTTCCAAGTGGACAAATTCATTTTTTCCATGCAGAAGATGGATGGAGATGGTAGACCCCAGGAAGTGATAGCATGGACCTCCTTTCTCAAGCATAACTCCACAGAGTTCAGCTTCAAGGAGTTCATTGATCAATTCTACCACCCTGTGGTAAGTATGTTTAGCGGTAGGCCCGCGCCTTGAATAAATGATGAATTTAAGAGGATCCTGGATCTCTCGGATAACACAAAGACGGGGGATTGGTATTTGTACCAAGATTACACCGATATTAGAGTATACGGGTGTGAGTTGGCACCGTATAAGCTTCCCAAGTATCTTCCTGTCAGAATTTTTTCTTTGGAATATATAAGGAAGATAATAAATTTCGATGATATCCATTTTATGTCACTGAAGAAAAAGAAACAACTTATAATCATGGGGCAGATTGGCTCCTTCATCTGTAACAATCGTGGCGCTGGGGAAGAAGCAGACAGGATGTTGAGGGTAATGAAGTTCTTCATGAGTTTCCCATGGCATTATGATCCATGTGGGATCATCTCCGAGATGAGAGTGAAAAACAAGAACATCCCATATGTTCATGAAACTAGGCCCGAAGTTGAAAAATTTGCAAACCAGACAGTATGGGAGCCTAACACATTGGTCGAAGTAGAACAGCAGGACCCCCTGGCCACTCTGTCACAAACAACCATGCCACAGGTCCCAAAAGAGAAAAGTCCTAGGCAATATTTATCTCCACCTATCACGGAGGTATCGTCAGAAGAATTCCAGTTGCATACCAAGAGGCCTAAGACTTTTGTAGTTCCTAGATTTATGCAATTTGTTAAGTTAGTTAGGCTAAAAATAGATTTAGCATGTCTTGGTCATTAATGATAGGATCGTTTGTAATTTGAGTTATAAATAATTCATCTTTAGAAGTATTGGGGGTTTTTTATCTTCACACCCTAAAGCTATCAGACTGTAATATTTTTGAAGAGATCTTCCATTAATAAAAAGGAGGCACTTTTACAGGATTCTTGCGTGTATTCACTAGTGATGTTTTTCTCTCTAAGTTGAATGTTATTCTCTCTTTGTTATCATATCATTTTCTGAATCTAATCTTTAGAAGTAACAAACGTTGCAGGATTTATCTCGTATACCCTATTTCTGTCTCGAAAGATTTTAGTGTCTTATCTTCTGGTGTTTTCAATAAATAAATTCTTAACTGCTTCTTTGTTGAAATTATCTTTCTCATCTTTTCTGCTATTCATAATTTATGCTACTAAAGAACCTAGTGATTATACTATCTCTCCCTGTGAAAGTTTTCCTTTGTGTTTCTGGTTCGGATTTCATATTTTATTAAAAACACAGACCCCATAGCCCAATGGATGTGTAGACTCTTTCAACCAACTCGACAAACACTATGACAACAAAAGTCGGCCTATTTATTTACCTAGCCTAATATTTAAAATTTGAACCATAGCTAAATCATATAGAGAGATCCATCTCTGATGTTGGAAGGGCTAGATCCCAGCTTCAAAAGAGGTTGGATAAAGTTACCGTAGTAGATTTTTTCTGCTGTCAACCTCTAGGAAATTTACCAAGTGCTTACAACCACAACTGATGTCATGTTCCTTGTTTTCAATGCTAAGAGTTGGTTAAAATATACCTTCAAGATCTCGTATTTATGAGCCCTGATAACGGTTTGTGATTTTGAAAAAATCAAGAGTGTTGCGCTGACTCACAGTTCTGACAAGGTGATAGCAGTGCGACCTGATCTGATGCTGAGGTAGATTCAGAGATTGGGATGTTCTTAAATTCATCCTGAAATCTCGTTGAAGCTTCAAACAAGTCTTTACTCCACAGGTATCCTATGTTTCCTCCTCTACACATTAATTTTCATAGAGAATTAGTGCTCATGGTTTGGATTATAGGACTTGCACAGATGTGAGGGACTTTTCTTTGCGTCATTTCCTTGTCTCCTCTCATTTCAAACCTTTGAACTTCACTGCTCATGTCAAAGTCTGATACATCCACCCACCATAGCTATTGAGATTAAATCATCTAGAAAGTCTATCCTCTGCATACGCATTGCACTACCCAAAGGCACTGCTTAACTAAACTGTGTCGCCCCTGCTTCTATTGACATTTGAATTGAACGTTTATTACCCAGATTCAAAGGGATAATTACAGGGTACCCTCTCACTGTCTAAAATTTCAATACCTGCACAAATATAAGGGAGGGATTTCCATAGCCAAGTCTTACCTTACCAACACCAGTCTGGTTTAAAGTAGCTGCTTTGTTCATTTGAAGCTCAACTGTAGGTCCTCCTGGTCATTACTATCCCATAAACCACAAGAAGCTCTCATTCTAAGCTATGGAGACTTCTTAGATGAAGACGACATAGAAAGGGGGCAAGGTGGTTATAACTAAACCTATGGATATGCATCTTTTTGACATAGATCCCATGGCAAGAGAAGTTTTTCAAAGAGTGGGATGCCTCTCTTTTTTCCAGAATATGCAAAAGGGCCATCCTGAGGTGACAAGGTAGTTTGTATTACATTTTGATTGCAGGAGAACCAAGGTTGGGGATTTAGAATTTGAGGTGACTGAGGCCTCTATTTCAGCTGTAACAAGAATCCCTATCACAGGTGAAACGTGGTTTAAATCCATGGATTTTAGCTCAGCCTATGCCAAAGATTTCCTTAAGCCTGAACATCAAGCCAGTGATTTGTCTAAAGGTGTGCCAAGGAATCAATTGATTGAGAAATTTGACAAGATATTGAATATCATCCATAGATACTTTACATGTGAAGGGAGATTTAAGACATTGTACTAGTACCATATAAGGCTTCTGATGCATTTTATTGGTAAAATTGAAATGAATATTTTCTACTATTTGTTAAGGAGTGATATAACCCTAAATTGCACCACACATGCTTACCTAGCATCAGGCCAACTCATATCCCTTCTTTACCAAAGCACTGTTGAATAACTCCTTGAAAATCCTCTTTTATAAAGGCCCACGTGCCCTACTCCATTACTGCACATGTGTATACACTAGCTGACCCAAAAAAGCCCGCGTGGATCGACAAAAGCACGAAAAATGGAAAGTTGTCGACGGAACATAAAATCTATGGGTGAGTTAACTGAAAATCCCGACCATGCATGGCCGAGGGTTCATCCAAACACCTATCTCCTTCTAGCCTATAAACGAAGGGCAAGGGGTCCCATTTGGAAGGAGGAAAAATATAGCGAAGAAACTCTTCCCATTTACATATTCCCATTGTCCCAACCCTTTAGCCTTTCCTTGTGCCAAATGAGATTCAAAGAAAATAAGTTGGAGGACAGTAGAAGAGGAGCCCAGGATCAAGTTCGAGGAGCAGTGGTCGGTCTCAACTTTTGTAAGTTGACTCATTCAAAGTAATAAAGAAAATGTTTTTCCCATCCCAATTCATGAACTTCTATAGTTTGATTAGTATATGTTTGGATTTCTAACCCATTAGTATATAAGTAGGATGCATGTGTAGTTGTTGCTTGTCTTGGATACAGGTCAGCTTTGGAAGGAGTATTGCGAACAAGTAATCAAGTACAACGGAGGATCAACATCAAACGCCAGGAACGAGGTAGGTTGATCTTTCCATGCATTTACTAAGAAAAGGGGATTTAAATCTAGGGATGAAGGTAGAAAATAGTTTCTCTTCGGTCATATCTGCATGCAAAGTTTGAACTGTATTTGCTTGTCCGTAGGGAGATTTCCCTCACAACAGAATTGGCAACCATACTGGGTAGACTCTCTAGGGTTCCTAGAATTTTATGTAGTTTTTGGGTAGTTTTACAAACTAGTTTTTCTTACCTGTTTTTTCTTTTAGTTTCTGTAAAGTCTGAGCTAGTAGGGAGTTTGGTTTTCCATACCAACTTTCCCTGTCTTTTGCTTGACTGTGTTTTTCAGGACCCACAGAGGTACCCACAGCCTACATAAGGTTTGCATGTGTGTACCCATGCCCTACTCTCTTGCAGCTCGTGTGTGAATGCTAGCTGAAGAAGTAGCAATAACATGTAGAGTTCAGAGAACTTCAAAGGCAGTAATCCTCTTCCTTGTCAGAATCACACATTCTTAGGGGGTTTTCTAGAATTTTGTCTAAGTCTTGTTTGCTAGCAGTCCTATCTCAGATTTTTTTTTTCCTTATCTATTTTTCCTTACATTATTTATTTTTCTGTTAAAAAGAGTGTTCAAGCCTTCAAGGGATCCTGGTTATCAGTATTAGTGGTTTCTTCCTGGTTTTGGGTTCTCTGTTTTCATTTTTCTCAGAGTTTAGATATACACGCGGCCTGTACAAGGTCATCTCGCATGTACATGCCCTTTGTATCTATCCAACGCACGTTTGCACGCGTGTTGTTTGATTAACAGTCGCGTTCTTGTATAGGATACTTTTTGTTGAGGGTGAGGTAGTCATCATTTCCCTTGATAAGAATTATTCCTCTCAGGTGTTTGAATCTCAGGTGTTTGAATCTTCCAGACCATTTTCTCTCAACACCCTTGACAGTTTTCAGCCTCGATACCCTGCTCATTGTGGTCTACCCAACTTTCGACTGTACCCTGCTGGTGACTGTTTGTGCACTGACAACCTAGTTGCCAATCTTTTTTAGGGACATACACAGATGATTGCGGGGGTATACCATAGTACCTAGGACAGACATTAGGCCACGCTTTGTAGAGTATACCCAGGGGGTGCTTCCATGTTCAAGTTGCACTTGCACCGGTAAGTTGCTCTAGTGTTGGTTGTTGTAACAGTTCTTCCAATTAATTTAGTGTTTGCCTATCTTATCTTCTAGGAATTTTTTTTAGTGTGTGTTATTTTGAACGTTTATAATACCTTAGAGTGTCTTGGATATTCTCACACAGTGGAGGATTCCGAGCTCCACCAATCACGAAGGCTTCTTGGCCTGCCACCGGTTACACTGGAGCCACACCCGCCACCATTAAGGAAAAATCTAGACCAACAAGGGTCTTTTGAAGTGACTGGGTTACAAACCATTGTACTCGACCAACCCCCAGAGGAATCGACCATTTTGGACCTTGAAGAAACCACTCTTGGCTGGGCTGAAACCCCAACCACTGATTTCTTGACACCTTTCATTATACCAATTCAATTTTACGAGCGCTAGATAGTGTTGCACACAACAATGGAAACAAATGTTGTTACTCCTTCTGGGAATTCTTCAATTCCCACTATGGTTGTCACCATAGGATATCTTTCACCTCCTAACCCACTATTGTTGATCTGATCCACCATAGTCTCGACCACAACTACTTTTCACAGTGGTCCGATCCCGTCTTTGGTGGCGGCCACAACCCCTTTCACACCTAGTGTGACAAGCCCTCCATTTTCATAAGGGATGCCTAGTTCGGGTACAAGTCCTGTACTTTCCTACTCCACTTTACAGACTTTGGGTCTAGGGGCAGGGAGATTTAGTGATCCTCTTCAAGGTCACATGGGGAGCACTCCTACTCCTTTTAGTGCCCTTCCATACGGAGGAGGTCATATCCCTCCCGCGTCCCCTTCACTCGGTGGCTCGCATCAAAAATCCGCCGGGAAACCTACACACAATAGTTTATTTGGAGCGGGGAGTCAAGGACCACCTTCGCATAGTATGCCAGTAGGTTCGACACCATTTTCTTTGAACGAAACTTTTGGTAACAACACCTTCTCGTCAATCGCTTTCCCGACTAGGGGCAACACCATTTTTGGACAATCTACTCCTATGCAGGGTACTATTCCTACACAGGGGGAAAACCTAGCAGGACCTTGGAATTCAGGGCAGGGATCCATTCCCTCATCTAGAATGCCGATCTGGGGTAATTCTTTCCATAATCAATGGAACCCCAGACAAACTACTATGCCTATCCCCATGGGACTGGCATGGGGTAATCCTTCCCAAAGTCCTTCGAAAATAATGCATGCCCAACAATCTATGTCCTATTTGGGAAATCAGTCGATGATGTCTCCACATATGCAAAATCCTTACACTGGCCAGGGCCATGGTTTCTACCAAAATCTGGGCCAACAACTAAACTTTTCCTGGCAACCTAGTGCCAGTCAAACTCTAGGCCTGTTAAGGTCCTAACCCGCACATAGGTAGATCAATGTATTCAGATGTAATAAAGGTCAATATTAATAAGACCTTTCAATAAAATAGAATAAGGTGGATGTAAGAAGACATAATAGAAGCTTCCGCTTCTAGAAGGATCTCCCTCTAGATGCTTCTTTTTAGTATAAATAGGAGTTGAGGGTATGAGAACCCTAGCTTGGATATTATTGTAACAGAGCGCTACTCAATTGGAGGTTTCCCCCTCGAAGAGGCCCGTGAACATTGCTATCTGATTCAAAGTGCTATTTATGTTGCTATTTCGTATATCATTTCTGTGTATTGTGAAGATTATGCTGGATATTTTACTGTTATTCTGTCATTTCTAGCATTTCGTTTCTGTTCTGCATATTTTATATATCTGGTATCTTGCAAGTGGTATCAGAGCACTTTCCTTGGCAGAAATTGTGGGTTTTTTTTTCAGGGTAGAGACGTATTCCGACGTCTTTAAGCCACAGAGATATATCGTTACATGCATAAACCCGCAGTTGAGGGATTCATACATGCAGGAAATACAAGTGGTTCTTAAGCGCACGTTTGTTGGCCACCCTTGTAACCCCTGTTGGTACCCCTTCGAGTGGTAGCGCATTAGACAACACATGTGTACGGACCGGCCTAGATTTCCTGAAGCCCTCTGTAGATAAACCTATCGGCCGCCGGACTGCTATAGTGTCACCGAGAACAACACTCGGGAAGATACTCTCTAGTACATGGGTAGTCGGGTAGTACGACTAAGGGTATGGTCTATCCTCCTTAGTTAGTGACTTGAGATATTGGGCTGAGTATTACTGTTGGACCCCGCACGTATATCAGAGAGCTATAGCACAGGGCAAACCCTTGTCTGTAGAACCCTTGAATACATAACCCTTGGGGAACATAAACAACAATATAAACAAATTAAACCGACGAGATCTATTAACCCGCATCTG
>ML810071.1:0-38014 GCA_009831015.1 Picea engelmannii
AGAGTTTTTCTTAACTATAATCAATTTTGGAACAGGGAGTGAAAAATGAATGTGGGAAAGTGATGGGGTTGTAATTAGAGAAAAGTGGATTAATGATGGGGAATGAGAGCGGTTATTGTTCACAAAATTAATCAAGTAATCCATATAGTCATTCTGTTAAAAGGAGGCATGCCAACCAAACGATCATCGTGACCAAATAACAATTTATGTTTATTTAGCTAGTTCATTGTTCACAATCAAATGTCCGCACAGTGTCATCGCAAGACAGTATACATTTTACACAAACTGTAAGGGAGTTTTGTTTCCTACCTTTATCCAATTTGCATCTTATAACAATTATCAATGTATAATAGTCACCATTTCCACTCTATTAACCATTAGAATCAATCACTGCCCACACATTACTTCAATCATCAAACACACTCAAAAGTCGTGTTTCAAAAATAACAATGAAGTCATACTGTCACTGCAATCGGGCATGTCATTTAAAATGAGATGATATTCATTAAACATATGTAGCGGAGGGCCAAATAATCCAGATTAAAATTGCAAAAAACCGGATCGTCGTTTAAACAGACAGACAATAGCCACCATTTCAACAAATGCTACGCATAGAAAAATTCAATCATGCAAGTGTAAATATGTCATTGTTGGCCCTCGACCAAGTTTTGGGGAAACATTGGTCGTGTTGACCACTTTTGGGACTTCGACAGGCTGGTCGAGGATGGAGCGCCCAAGTGGAGCGAAGATCGCAGGATCTCACTCATTTTGCGGGCTTGTGGACCCAACAAAAGGGTTTTAGGGTTTATGTAACGGGTATGGGATGTCGGCCCATGGGTTTACCCATGTTTAGGCCTTTTTGTAATGATATAAATAAGTAGCTAAGGATGTAAGTTACTAGTTACTTTTGATTGGCTTAGTGATGTCTAAGTTGGCTTCGTGCAAGAATATGTAAAGGTTGCTAAGTGCGAAGAACAATTGTTGGCTTTTGTGCATACTGTGTGTTAAGACTTGCAGAGCTAAGTGCAAGGAATTGTAAGGGGCTTTGTGCAGACATACTGTGTGAGGCTTTGTGCTATCAAGGAGTTGGCTCTGTGCCTTGACCTGATCTTGAGGAAGGTGGATCTAGTGCGCTTTGCACAGATCACATGTCCAGTGTGAGGCTTGGCTCTATGGATTTGTGCACAAGAACAGACGCATGTAAGAGATTGAAGACTAATAAAGAAGAAGAATAAGAAGTTGTTGGATGTAGCCCCACACTGGGGTGAACCACATATATCTTGTGTTGATGTGCTTTGTGCCATGTTATTGATGTTGATTATGTGATTATTTTCTTAGTGATGTTGATGTTATGTATAATGAATGCATCTGATATTGGAGCTTAGTTCTTAATGATGTGAATGAATGACAGATCTGAGTTGATGTTGTGTGCTAAGTAACTGGAAGTGTTAGATCTTGATTATTACTACATTGTTCTGTAATAAGGGTTTGATCTGCGATGTGAGTGAGATCCAAGAACTAATGCATATTGTTGTTTAAGTATTTTGTTAAGTGTTGTAATCACAGATCTATGTCTCAGCTTGGTTGTATACACCTGAGTCTTGCAACCCCCCCTGCCTCTTCCTCGGGTGAGACTTCATCTGCTTTGCAGGTGTTGCCGAAAGGGCCGATAGTTAGGGTTTTGTTGGTGCATTCTTGAAGCGTTGAACCCTAGGTCTGCCTTTGTCCCAACAAATGGTTCCATTGTCGGAACCTGAAACTGTGATTGCTAGGAACTGAAGAAAAGAGAAAGCTTTGTGCGTAGATCTATTGTTTTAGTGCGCAGTATTCTACTTCACTACGAAGATCTGTGCTAAGAGAGAAGCCCGATCTAAAGAAAAGAGGTAAGATCTTAAAGCTTTGTACTCTGGTAAAGGTAAGATAAGTGGAAATTTTTGCTTCGAAAGTATGAATCTAAGTATGTTTAATAGATCTTGTCTTAGCCTGAAAATTAGGGCACCGTTAGAAGAAACAATTGATTTGAATAAATTTGATAGAGATAGTGAAAGATATGTTATTCCTATGCATCGAAAGAATTTTTGGACTAACAAGTGGATGCAAGAACCTAGAAAGAATTTTTGCAGATTGCAAGTCCAGCACGGTGATCCCAGTGCGCAGTACATGAAAGGTTGGGGATAGTTTAAAAGAAAGAGAGGATTGACACTGTGTTATAACTGCAGAAGATCGGGACATCTTGCTAAGGAATGCCCTGGTATAGGTAATATTTGTCTTTGTTGTAAAGCTATTGGTCATGAGGTTGAGGATTGCCCTAGAATAATTGCCAAAGTTGAAAAGATGAACATGAGACAAGAAAACTATAAAGAAGGACAAGAGGCTAAGGATATGTTAGAAAACTAGAAAGAATCAGAGACTATGTTATTACAGTTGAAAGAAACATTAAATGATCATAGAGACTTCAGTTTACCAGAGATCTTGAAAGAAAAGCAATGCATAGAAACAAGAATAGGAGACTTCGACATAGACTGTGTCTTGGATGAGGAAACACAAGTGAATATCATGCTAGAAAGCACTTGGGAAAGCCTGCTATGATACCTTCATTGGGACAGATAGGTTTATTTAAAGGAAAGATGATAACCCTATGTGGAAGACTTACTAATGTACCTATGATTGCCCATGAAACATCGACTGAAGAAGAATTTGAAGTCATTAAGTTCGTTGAGAGTAGCACCCCCTTTTCACTTTTGTTAGGAAATACTTGGATTGAAAATGATCAAATCAGAAGGAAAGCAGAGGAGGAAGTTACAGAACAGAAAAAGCAAGAATTAAGGGACTTCATAGCTAGAAAAATAGAGCACCTGATAGAAGAACAAGAGGATAATTCGAAGCAATAGAGGGCAAGAGAAGTAGTTGTCGAAGTTGAAAGAACACAGGAAGGTTTGAAGGACCTATCCATGCAAGAAAGAAGAATACCTACCCTAGAGTTAATAAGAGAAGAAGTACTACCTTTGCACCCTCTGGAATAACATCAGCAGTGCGAAGCTACTAGGCTAAGAGAAAGTAAGAATAAGAATGGAAAGAGGAATCCAGAGACTCAGATCACAAGAAAGAAGGCAATAAATCTTAGTAAGAAGAAAGCAAAGTTAGAAAAACTACAAGAAGTTCCAGTAAAGACTTCACAGAAGGCAGGCTTGCAAAACTCGAACCTTGTCGGAATAGCAGAACAACGCAGAATGGTACTTCGCCACGACAAAGATGTATGACTGTTGGAGGCATCCCGACCATTAGAATGACACTTTAAAATGGCTAGAAACACAGTTATTGACGGAAAGACCGTTGGGACCATGCCATAATGGCCCAAATCGTATTGATTGAGGCATTCTTGCCCGTTGCAGGAATCTGTTACGACATTTATTATTTAACCTATTGGACACTGCGTTAGGACCACTTTTTGCAAACCAATATATCCAAGCTAACAGAGAATTTATTGCATACCATGCTGTGCTTTCTAGACCTCGTCGTCCATTTGATTACCTTGCTTGTCCATTCGCCTACCCAATTTATTTTATTGCAAGTGTGAATGTCAGGTGAGCATAGCACGCTAGAGAAGTCTGCGGAGGAGATTTTGATCGACCTCATGGCTAAGAAAGTCATTTCTGTAGGAATACAGGCATCGTCGATTGGCGGATTGCAAGCATCCCCTTAACTGGACGTCAATCTAGCCGAACCACGACTGAGAAAAGAAGCAAGCACCGTGATGATCTGGCTAACGCGAAGCAGATCCCATTAGTCTTGCCTAACTACATCCCACCTCTAGCTAGCATGGTTAACCGCGACAACATCCCACATGATTTCGAGTACACATTCATCACTGTGTACCTCCCGAAGGGGATCCGTGCAGTTAGACCTCAGTTGGCACTGATCCCAGCTTTCAAGATCAACGACTTCAACCTTGGAGAATGGAAGAACTATACAATGCTCACGCCGCATAGGTATTTGATGAAGATGATTGGGAAGAAGCTCAATATAGTCTCCCAACCATGGATAAAGGAGCTTGTGCGATCCACAATCTTGAACGTGATCAAGATCCCCCACTTCGGTTGACATTAGGAGGTTAACGCTTTCATTAAAATCCTTCTGTTGTGCTACCATGAAGGGTATCTATGGCTTGATAGGTGCATCACTGTGGATCTGGCGTTGATCCATCTCATTACAGGACTGAGCATGCAGGGATTGGACCCTCAACAGTTCTACCTAGGGAAGGCTGCAGATCGTGCCCTCGCCCAGCATATAAAGGAATCCTATGGCGATGTAGAGAAGGGGAAGCGAGGCTACAAGGTAGCCTCCATCAAGGATGGCGGAATGTGCCTCGCTTGCCAACTGATAGCTAGCAAGATTGTCAGAAAGAACTGTCCAACACAAGTCACAGGGTTCATAGTGGACCTCGCAGGGAAATGCGTTGAAGGAATGCAGATGAATTGGGCGAGTTACCTTGTCAACAAGCTGGAAAAGGATTGTCACGAAGCGTAAGATCAAGGGTATGAGTTTCACTTTAGTTGGCTATTGGTATTGATCGCATTTATCGCTTGGAAACTACCGAAAGGAGAAACCTTCCTAGAAGTCAAGCCATCGCAGTCGTTGGTCACAAGGTTCTCCACCTTGTGGTAGACGAGTGATATGGCAAAGTAGTGGCAATCGAATGCGGTGTTCCACGCTTACTACCTACAATTGAAGTGTGTCATTGAATCATTCCCATGGATGACCCTGAATAATTTGCATCCGTACAGACCGTTCGCGAAGTTTCACGCAAACTGACACTTCATCTACATCATCGCGCATAGAGATGAAAGTAAGGAGGAGTTGCAATCTTATTATAAATTGACCGATGAAGACATGGAAGAGATCACTAAGGAATGGCCAACAGAATTCCTTGTACCAGTCGAAGATGCAGAACTCTCCGACCCCGACATCATCAAAAATCCTTTGGTCACCCGGACTGAGTATGATGGACAGAGCAGCGCAAAGAAAAAGGAGGAAGTGCAGGACATAGAAAGTGATGAGAAGGACAATGCATCGGAGGAAAGTAGTCTTGATTCACCCACAGGAGGAGGAGCATACGAAGTGAACCAAGAGGAAGGAGGGGAAGAAGGAGACAAGAAAGATAAATACGAAGTGACACCGCCAAAGGATCCCCTTACAGAGGTCGAGACATCAAAGAAAAGGAAGGTTTCTCCGCAGAAACCTTCGGCGAGAAAGAAGGTCTGCGCCAATAAGCCTCAGTCACAGAATGTCCTCACAGTGGACAATATCGAGCTCATCATCACAGTTGCAGAGGATGCTTCAGAAGACATCTTACAGAGACATGGAGAAAAGAAGGAGTCGATGTATGATAGAATAGAGAAGGAGCTCAAGGACATCCAACAAGCTATCCATTTGAGCTGCACAGTGCCTACCACGCCTTCTTCAGCAGAAAGTGTAGAATTGGGGGATGAGCCAACCCAATTATGAAGACTAGCAGATGCAACAGAGGCTCGACTTTGTCGAGACCAAGAAGAAAAGGAACGGGCTATAGAAGCCACGAAGCAAGAAAAGGAGGCCTTAGAGCAACTTCGAGTTGCGCAGCAAGAGAAAGATGAAATTAGGGCGACGTTCGAGGAGGAAAAAGAGAAGATGCAGAAAGAAAAATACCAACTGCTTGCAGAGCAGACTATTATCAAAGAGTCAGTGACTAGAGCACTTCTCTTTATGTCGGGCTTGGCACAAGAGGAACCAGAGTCAATTGAGATACAAGTGGGGAAGCTTGTCGAAGTCATTCAACAACTTCAAGCAAGAGTAATGGAGCTAGAAATCCAAGGAGTGTCAAGCACTCTGCAAGAAGTGCGAGATCAGAGGGAAGGAGCTGCCAGGAATGCAGTAGAAAGAATCAGGGCACTCGCCTTAGAGTGTAATAAACTAAGTGATCGAAGTGCATAGACCTATGAGCGCCTTGCAGAAGATTTGGAGTTGAGGAAATTGAAAGCACAACTCCAAGAGGCAAAGCAGCAGACATCCACCATGCAAGCACAGATGAAGCTACTTACTGCAGTTGAGAAGATGAAAAGATCAAAGAAACAACATGCAGTTCAATAGAACATTATTGTTATCTAGAGAAAAGTCATGGAAGTGACACGGAAACTCCAACCGGTGCAGTATGAAGCCTGCACGATTTTTGAAAAAGATGAAGGATAAGGCTCACAGCTAGACCAACTTGTTGTGACATTGGAACAATTCCTGGAAGGGCCTATTACTGAGCAAGTGATTCAGGAGTTCGTCGAGCAGGAAGCTCTAGCAAAGTAGCAAGTTGAGGCAGCTCGAGGCCTTTGAAGCAGTGCTGCCAGGATTTGAGTGACTCCGGACGATTCACGGGTGAGTGGTGGGGGCCTGTTGGCCCTCGACCAAGTTTTGGGGAAGCATTGGTCGTGTTGACCACTTTTGGGACTTCGACAGGCTGGTTGAAGATGGAGTGCCCAGGCAGAGCGAAGATCGCGGGAGCTCACTCATTTTGCGGGCTTGTGGACCCAACAAAATGTTTTTAGGGTTTATGTAACGAATATGGGATGTCGTCCCATGGGTTTACCCATGTTTAGGCCTTTTTGTAATGATATAAATAAGTAGCTAAGGATGTAAGTTACTAGTTACTTGTGATCGACTTAATGTTGTATAAGTTGGCTTCATGCAAGAATATGTAAAGGTTGCTAAATGCGAAGAACAATTGTTGGCTTTTGTGCATACTGTGTGTTAAGACTTGTAGAGATAAGTGTAAGTGATTGTAAGGGGCTTTGTGCAGACACACTGTGTCAGGCTTTGTGCTATCAAGGAGTTGGCTTTGTGCCTTAACCTGATCTTGAGGAAGGTGGATCTAGTGCGTTGTGTGCAGATCACCTGTCCAGTGCGAGGCTTGCATCTGTGGCTTTGTGCAAAAGAACAGACATATGTAAGATATTGAAGACTAAAAAAGAAGAAGAATAAGAAGTTGGTGGGCGTAGCCATGTTATAACCCTAATTTGCACCAGACATGCATACCTAGCAGCAAGCCATCTTACTTACTATTTTTTCCAAGCCAATATTGAATAGCTCTTCTTAAAAACCAAATTTTTTAAGATGTACACGCCCTACACCACTATTGTCCACGTATGTATGCTAGTTGCATCACTACTGCCCATGTACGTACGTTAGCTGCACCATTATAGCTCACGTATACCCACAAAAGTTGCAAACTATAAAAAGTTGCAAGGGAATACGGGCTTTTGGGTAGTTTCCTAACCAATTGACCGCCCATAGCCCGTCACCCAACCGAATAACTATCTTTTTGGCATATAAAAGAAGGTGTTGGGGTCCCATTCCAAGGAGAATCATGAAAGTAGTGAAACTCTACCCATTTCATAATCCCCCCTTGCCCCAAGTATTTGCAACCACATTGTGAGTTTTGAGCCAGGATTCCCTATTCTTGCCCTTTTTCCTCATCCATAAGCCTATGCCTATTCTCTAGAGAGAAGTGTGAGAGAAGAAGGATATGTGGAAGCAGTTGGAGCTTGGTGAAGAGGAGCCCGGGACCAGGTTTGAGGAGCAGTCGTCGATCTCGTTTTGTAAGTGACTTTGTGAGATTAATATAAAGAAGTACTTTTGTCATCCCGCCATATGATGTATTTAATCTGTATGTTTGATTTACATTTTGTTATGACATCTAAGCCACTAATTCATATATAGAATGCATGTTCGTAGTTTCTTGTTTGTCTTTTGGTGAATGCAGGTCAACCTTGGGAGGATATTTGCAGTCGAGAAGCGACCGCATTGGGATTGACATCGGACGTGGAGTTTAAGGTAGAACTAACGAATCCCTATACTTTGTACTTTATACATGAATGTGGGGTATTGTCGGGATAGTTGTTAAAAGTAGGAGACTTTAGACGGTTAGCTATGCCTGCACTTTAGATCCCTAGTGTAGTCTGAAGGGGGGTTTTCCCACTATAGCAAGCCCCACATTGGGGTGAACCATGTATATCATGTGTTGATGTTTTGTGCAATGTTATTGATGTTGATTATGTGATTATTTGCTTAGTGTTATTGATTTTATGTATAATTAATGCATCTGATATTGTAGCTTAGTGATTAATGATGTGAATGAATGATAGATCTGAGTTGATGTTGTGTGCTAAGTAACTGGAAGTGTTACATCTTGATTATTATTGTGTTGTTCTGTAAAAAGGGTTTGTTCTGCGATGTGAGTGAGATCCAAGAACTAATGCATATCGTTGTTTAAGTGTTTTGTTAAGTTGTAATCACAGATCTATGTCCCAGCTTGGTTGTAGACACCGGAGTCCTACAAACCCCCCCTGCCTCTACCTCGGGTGAGACTTCATCTACTTCACAGGTGTTGTCAAAAGGGTTGGTAGTTAGGGTTTTTTTGATGCGTTGAACCTTGGGTCTACCCATGTGCCAACAGTCACTGTACAAATCAAACTTCAATGTGATTCTAACATGTTGGGCCCATCCAACACGACGAGGTATTAACAACATGTCTATCTTCATAAAACCAATAATCGAAATGCAAACTAGTCGTGCTTAAAACTCTGTGACTACCTCTAAGTGTAGTATATAGGATAGTTTAAATTCTTCCCTTTTCATTTGTTGCATTGTTTCTTACTTCTTTCCATTTGTTTGTATGTGCAATTGTTTTTTCATCTGCCTTTCATGTATTATTACTAACATGTTTGTTGTGCAGGTGTCCCAAGAACAGATAGCAATGGTACAAATGAATAGCATAGGCCGTAGTAACATAAGAACCAATACTTCATAAGTCCAATCCATAGCTAATAAAAATGAGATTCTCATCAACCATGTAAGCAGTGTCGAAACATGAGCAAAAAAATCAAATAAGAACCAGACCTGATCTCCAATCTACAAGGGGGTCCAACCTACTAGTATTATCTAGCTTTTATAATAATAGGCTTTAGCAACACTTTGCGGGCAAAACTTCGTTGACGATTTCAATCGTCAACAAATTGGCGACTCCACAGGGAAATTTGTTTTCAACAGATTTAGACCTCATAACTCATGGTTTCGCAAACCAGAAACAACAGGTCAAGAAGATATAATCAGGAAGGTTATGCAACAGGGGGAGGTGAGCGGATTTAATGGAAAGATGGTCGGGAATCTGGGAATAATTCATGAAAAGTGTTAATTATGAGGGGTTTCTACCACTGTATGCATAATAATTTGACCAGAATCTACTCTCAACTTTAAGGAGAAAACATTTAGACTTGCTCTTAAAACCTCCACGGATGAAGAAATGGCAAGAAGAAGCGGGAGATAACCAATTCTTTATGAGACAACAGTGGAAATATATAACAATTTCAAGGGTCTTTCAGAAGAGATATCATAACAGTTGTGTAAGCTCGTTTGTTATTGACTAACAATGCTTCGCAGGAGTGTTACTGTGGCAGAATTGACCCAACATTTTGTTTTGATCCAATTAACTAAAAGATGGTGAAGAAAAAATCATAACAGAAGTAAAAATGCAGAAATTAAAACAACAGCAATAAAGGAAAAAAATGAAGAAGACAGCAAAAAAAAATTGCAACTCTGAAATCTGAAGTCAACAGAAAGAGAAGCACAAAAAAATGAAAGCAGAGCTAGGCTACTAGTATACAGAAAATCCAGACAGCATTAGAACTTTTCACGTTGGTCCCTCGCAATATTTCAAGCGAGGGCTGCTAGCGCTGTAGGAAAACAATTGCTTCTGTAAATCCTTTAAAATGTAAGAGTTAGTGTCTAAGACAAAAGCAATTTGGAAGGGACCCAACACTTGGAATTATGGTGTAATTATCAGTTCTTTGACGCACACAACTATATCATCAAGATAGAGATGGAGACTGACCAATTCATCGGAAGTCGTGTGCATAGATCTCTTAAAAGTAGTACCTATATCAAGTAAGCTAGAAAGTCGGCATTGGTAAGACATAGTACTCCAATAAATGATAAGGGTGGCTTTGCGAGAATTTGCCCTTTTTACCTTGATTATCTTGCAACCAAACAAACTTTCAAGTAAGGGCCCTAACTATGACCCTAATTGTGACTGTACAACCTGTTGTAGAAACATTTTCATATTGAGAGGAGGGAAAGGATTTATCATAATCGCTTGCTTGAAAGTTCGAAGACTAATACAAGTTCTCATATTATCAATGGTCCTTGAGGTATGTTCCCAATTGGAAACCCATTCGGGAGGGACTGAAAAAAACATTCCAACCCTTAAGAAATCTCTCAACTTCCTTCGAAAGGTTGCTTTTAGTGCAGAGTTAACATGTCCTTGTTTTTGCCTAGTTGGTTTCATAGTACGTTGAATAAGACCTGGATCAAAACCACGAAGATCCTCATTAAACCAAGCAAAAACATTTTGAAATCCACCAAGTAGCTCGGCAGACCTCATCTCTTCTTTATCAAAACACTAGACATTTATTTTAACATTCATTGAAGATCCAGGTGTCCTAATGTTCATGGAGATGGTTTCAACCACCTTGTCTCGTAACTCGTTTTCTTTCTGTTTTTCTTTATTGTCTACGTCACTCGATGAAAACGAACTCTCAAGAGGAGTCAAGCTCTCAAGAATCTCATTGTTTTCTATGGATATAATTTCCTCATGCTTAAAAGGTTCATCTTGGATGGAAGCACCAATGCTCTCATCGTTAGGGAGGGTCTGTCGAGATCCTACATTGCTAGGGATATATGAACAATATAGAGACTAAAAAGAACAGTCGGGCCTGTGAGCCAAAAGTTGATGATTAAGAGAAGTTGCAAAGATAGCTAACCTACTAGCCATTGAATTCAACTCCCTTCTAATACGAGTGATGTTGAAAGATAAAAGGTTCGAGGTAAGTGCCCAAACAGCTTGGGTGTATCATCCCATCAGCTTGTTGCTAGGAGAGTATATCTTATGTATCAGGTTCACAACAAGCTCAGAATCTCCAAAAACCGAAAGGTGACCACAACCAAGATTAAGGGTGTTCTCAATGCCTAATAACAAAGCTTCAAATTCAACGACATTATTTGTACAAGCAAACTCTAACTTGTAAGACAGATTGTGAATTCTTCCCACAAGGGAAACCAAGATAATTCCAGACCCATTACCTTCATTAGAGTGTGAACCATCAAAGTGTGTATGCCACGTATCATCATCTAAATCAATTATTTCCAAAGGAATATTATCCTCTTCACCAAAGATGGAATACACGCCTGGGTCTTCTTCGATATAGTTTACACTAGATTGTGGAACACTCTCTATGTAGGGTGAAATTCTTCCCTCTCTAAGGACTATAATGTTCTTAGCATTCCAAGGAACGGATAAATGTGTCCCGTCGAGTGAGAGGTATCCACCTATTAAGGCTTTCCAATCTCTCCCCAAGATAATTGAGTAATTTCTTACAGGCATATCAATCACCTGAATGTTGAGGGTTGTCCTTATGTAAGGATGAGTGCATAAAACCAAGGTTACATCCTTAATCTCGCCTATGGTTGTTTGTTGTAGACTATTATAGGAGAGCATGCTTGTGGCATTTTCACTTGTACAAGACAAGCCTAGCTCTTCCATAATAATCTTCGGCATCACACTTGGGCTCAAACCACCATCAATGAGGCAACAATGGGAAATCTTATCCATGATCTTTATAGAAATATAAAAGGGGGGATTCTTTACAGGGTATCTAAAGTCATGTATACCTACTTTATTTATAGAAGAATCCTCTTTGTTTACCTCTTCAGAAAGATTGGCTACAACGAAATCTTTCCTTCCATGAATTGTTTCAAATGCATATGTTATTCAGGGATGACAATAATGTCTAGGAGGGTCACATCTGCTTTGATGTTGGCCAACTGATTCAAGATATTGTATTTGGAAGAGGGGAGAGGAGGGGTGATTCCTTGACTCTCGGGAACCTTAGGAACCCGGATAGTTGCAGCGAGCGAGGATGAGCTCGAGGTAGAAGAAATGCAGGGAGAATCAAATTTTCCCTTGGGAGCATAAGCTTTGTTTCTAGTATTGATGACCATGACATCCTCTGGCTCCACAAAATCTAGGACAATGATAGTAGCTTCTTGTCTTTTACCAAAGATCTTATCTCTGGCACTCTTCTTTACCTCACATGTGGTTTCCTCATGGTGTTCCTCGCAAAATTTACACCAACTCTGAGGCAGGATAGCTTTAGGCTGAAAATTGTTCTCAACCGGATTCATAAAGGGGGGTGCAGAAGAGGATGAAACTCTAAGGGTGAGAGGGGGGACAGCTCCCTTTCGCTCAAATGCTATCATATGATTGTTCATATCTTGTACTAGCTGCAAGAGGGTGGACATGTCTGTCCGTTTAACCAATTCTCCCTAGCGAAGACCTGTTCTTTCAAGTTGTTCTTCATACTTTGAGCAAGTATGCAGAGCAGAACCGATATTATCAATGGCTTTTTCCTTAAGCCTATGATAGTAAGGAGAAAGCAATGCATTGTAGTAATGCATGAAAGCGGCTTGGTTATGAGGGTGGATAAGTTCGGGGATTTGGTTGTATAACTTGGTGAAACACAAGTTGAAATACTTGATGGTCTCACCCTCCTTATAGGTGACGTTATTGTATTCCCTTAACTTCTCGGCGGGGCTTTTGGATTGCCCATAAGTGGATCATAACCAATAGATTAACTCCTCCCAAGTAGATAGAATCTTAGGAGGAAGGTCAAAGAAGTCGGTTGCAGCCTTTCCTTCCAAGGAATTGATGAATAAGCGCATGCAAGTATCATTGTCGTTGGCCCCTATGTTATGAAAAACATTAGAAAATGCCACTAGTTGTTCATTTGTACTGACAATGTTATTTCTTGAAAACTTAGGCAGGTGCTCTTTAAACTTCAGAAGTGGACGAGTAGCGGGTGTTAGGTTAAGAGGAGAGGACACATGCCATGGTGTGGTTGTGGCGTCTTCTTCGAACTGAAAAATCCCATACTTTTTAATGAATTTGGTGGGGTTTGTGGTAGATTGGACAAGGATATGGTGGCTATATAAGCTACGAATCACTGATGACGACGAAGATTGGGAAGGTGGAGCACTTCCAGTTCCACTAGAGCCACCACTAGATGCCATCTTGTGGATGATAGATGAGGGAAAGAAAGACGAGCTGGATGAATCAAATAAAGTTCTCCTTAGAGAACTTTGTTGGGTAGATAACACAATGTTCCTTCTTCCTATTTCCGCAATAGGATTGATTTCAGGTGTCGGACCTCTTCTTCTTCTAGAAGCACGAGAATCCAAGGACATGAAAGAAAGGCCAAAAATAAAGAAACAAAAGGGTTATTGTTGATTTCTAGGATGTCTACGTCTAGCTTCCAATCGTTCTTGAGCACTAATATCTTGTTCAATTACTGCCCAAGACTGGTTAAGTTCAGCATAGGTATTGGCAGTGTCTAGAATGGTATTAAACAAATTCAAAGCAATGTTGGTCTGGTCTTGAAGACCGGGTTGAATATTGGGCTACCCTACAATAGGTACAGTCATTAAGAAACAAAACAGTCAAAGAATCAATATCATAAAAAGAAAGATGCATCGATGAAAATCGAGTATAAAAATTAACCAGAGAGATATCAAAGATCTCCCCAGTATGGTCGCCAAATAAATGTTGAGGAAAATATATGAAATGATCTTATGCAAGCATTTTCAGATTCTGCGTGGCTAAAGCAAAATAGACGGGAATATCACCCTATGTTTATAGCCAACAAAAATAACATCCTAACTCACAAGTATTCATTACAAGTGCTTAGGGTAGTCTTTTATCAACAAAAAGCTTGCTGGAAATTTACTTTTTATGTAATTTTCTGAATATAACAGTTGTTGAAATAAATGTAAAGACAGAAGTAAAGACACCAAGATGATAATCAAGACAGATGAGACATAAACCAATCCTTTATTTCATTCCAATTCACCAAAGAGTCGTTTCTTTAAAAAATCTCATATAGAAATCTTGGACCAAACTCAAACGTAGACATCCCCGATGGACCATACAAAAGGACCTCTGACAGAAAACCAAAACTGAACTCTAAAAGATGAATTAGTTTTCCCTGGACTGTTTCCCACTCGACTCTGCACAATAGCCTTTGTCAGTCATGAAAACTAATTCACAAACAGACAAGTCTACACAGACTATCAAAGATAGATCAACACCTCTGAAAAACAAGTGTCTGAATGATGTGATCCAGCCATGAATATTGTTGTCTTCAATAAGACCTTGCTATCATAAAAGAGAATTAGACTTGTGATGAATATATGAATGAATGAAAACTGAACTATCTCAACATAAACTCAAAGAGCAAACCTTAGTATGCTTTTGCTTCTCTCTCCTTTGTTCCCCCCTTTCCTTTTTCTTTTAAACAATTCAGAAATGGTTGAATTAGTCGGACCAACTTATTAATTAAGTTAATTAAAAGACTCAACCAACTTTAGTTAGGGGGAAAAGGAATAATCATAATAAAGGTCATAAATAAATATTAACTAGTAGGTGGGACCCCTTGTGACTCCCCTTAGCTCATAACAATTATAACAATCATAACATAACTATTAGTCAAGTAAAACACACCTCCTTGTGTCTCCCATCCACATATTCCATTTGACAATTTAGCTCATGACATTTGAAATTATTTCCAAAAAAATATTACTCATGTAACCAAAAATAAAACATGTTGTCCAAAGTCTCTTGAAGTCAATTGTCATCAACAATAGATAAAAATAAAAACTCAAAAGCCATATTTCTCACTTTATGATGCAATATTTCCTTGATTGTTGTTGTCACCCTTTGATTTTCCTAAAATTACCTTCGGTTGCGCTGAGCCTTTAGGCCTAATCTCGTTGATCACATGGGAACAATCGTCCCTCAAATGCATCCGGGAAGACACGGATTTGTCAGAGACATTGGAGAGTGAGGAAGGGGCAGCAGCGGCTTTTCCTTTGTCAAGGGCATGGTGTGCCTCAGTTTTCAATCTCTTGCTATCATGGGAGGATTGCACTAGTGAGTGGGGAGCGGCTTGGACAATTTGGTTATTAGGTGGAGGAGCAGGCAAGGACAAGTTGGGGCAGCCACGGTGTTGGGAGACTGTCGGGTGGACAATCTCTTGCCATCCATCGATTTCAGGAACCTCGGGTTACAATGAGATGTGAGGGGGCACAGGGATACCAGGGGCTTGCGGAACTTGAAAAGGAGGACTTTCAGGCCTCGATTGGACTACTCCTTACCTAATCCAATTGAAAAATTTGGCCTGAAATAATTGTCCAAGCTCTTGTGAATCAACATCAAAATGTATGGAGAACCTAGGCCTTATTGAGCCTCTATTCCAATTACCTCTACCTCTGTTTCCTCGGCCATGGATACCTCAACTGAAAAAACTCATTCCTGCATGCATGATTGATTAGAAAGTAGTCTTTTAAATAGCCATACATGACAACTCTTAAAAATATGAAATAGATTTGGCTCAACAATGTATCAAACTCGTGCAATCCAATCCGTACAAATTGTTTCATTGTTCATCAGTGATCAGGGGGTGAATAAAGGGTCCTAGGATATGTGAGGGGTTTGTAATGAGTGAAACATGATATTATGAGGGGGGGGGATACAATTACTACTCAGAGACAACAACAATCAACTGCAAACCAAAGAAAACATCGTTGTAGTTCAACCAAGACACTGCTACTGCCAATTGTTTCACATAGAGTTTTTCTTAACTATAATCAATTTTGGAAAAGGGAGTGAAAAATGAATGTGGGAAAGTGATGGGGTTGTAATTAGCGAAAAGTGGATTAATGATGGGGAATGAGAGTGGTTATTGTTCACAAAATTAATCAAGTAATACATATAGCCATTATGTTAAAAGGAGACATGCCAACCAGACGATCATCGTGACCAAATAACAATTTATGTGTATTTAACTAGTTCACTGTTCACAATCAAATGTTCACACAGTGTCAACGAAAGACAGTATGCATTTTACACAAACTGTACGGGAGTTTTGTTTCCTACCTTTATCCAATTTGCATCTTATAACAATTCTCAATGTATAATAGTAACCATTTCCACTCTATTAACCATCAGAAACAATCATTGCCCACACATTACTTCAATCATCAAACACACTCAAAAGTCGTGTTTCAAAAATAACAATGAAATCATACTGTCATTACATTTGGGCCTGTCATTTAAAATGTGATGATATTCATTAAACATATGTAGAGGAGGGCCAAATAATCCATATTAAAATTGCAAAAACATGGATCGTCGTTTAAACAGACAGACAATAGCCACCATTCCAACAAATGCTACACATAGAAAAATTCAATCATGCAAGTGTAAATCTGTCACTGTACAAACCAAACTTCAATGTGATTATAACATGTTGGGCCCATCCAACATGATGAGGTATTAACAACATGCATGTCTTCATAAAACCAATAATCGAAATGCAAACAAGTCGTGCTTAAAACTCTGTGACTACCTCTGATTTCGGAACCCAAACTATCCATATTATACACAACGCACAACCACTCAAAACACCACGATGCAAGATCCCCATTTTACAAAACCAAACACAGTCACAGTAATAACTCACCCATCGTGTTGAGCCATCAATCCAATACAATATTGCTTCAATTTAATCAAACTGTAATCAACCATGTTGTGTAAAC
This sequence comes from Picea engelmannii, assembly GCA_009831015.1. Classification (NCBI taxonomy): domain Eukaryota; kingdom Viridiplantae; phylum Streptophyta; class Pinopsida; order Pinales; family Pinaceae; genus Picea; species Picea engelmannii. Next base: position 16,729 of record ML810071.1, read on the forward strand.
TCGGGCTTATGCAATCAAATAATCATAATGCATACAGTGGATGTAGTTTCTATAGTCATCCCAGTTGCAATAAACATTCGCCCCCAAAAGAAACTAACAGTTACAATGCCATTTATTCGTTGTGTAGAAACACCATACATACAAACACGATATGTGTGAGCAACATTAAGCAATTGTAACCAATGCCGAGCTAAACATCCAAATAATCCTTAGTTCAAAAATACTGTGACTGTGCATCAATCAATCAACCAATCAACCAAGCATGTTGTGGCAACCACGCATACCCACGCTTCAACATGGAGGGAGGCTATTACCTTCTCAAATAAAACAATATTGGATTATCAAACATAAGGAAATTGACTGTGTATCTGGACTACCCAATTGACAATGTAGGGTTATTCATTTTAAGAACACATGCAATGACTAGATATCAAACCAACATGATCATCATGTGTCCAACTTGGTGAGTATGTACCCCATTTTTTGTTGACAATACACAACCATTCAACAATAACCAAGCAGTAAACCCGACAAGCCACGCCAGTGTCCTATGTCAACCCTCAGACTTGTGGAGTTAAAGGTTTGCACGGTGACTAACACAGGAAAAGTTGAGCCAACTCCCCTCAATGGTGAAAAACCTCCGAGACCAATGGTGCATACACGGAGAAAACCACGAATTATTCATGGACAGATAAAAAATTCCAAGACAGGAGGGCTACAATAGAGAAGCGAGGCTCCAACTCGATCGGTAATGGTACTTAACGCACGTAGGGTGTAACCCTTGTGGCTCTTCGGTCAAACAACCACAGCACTGAGGTGAATATAGGGTCAAGTAAGAACAAGAAAACCCATTTCGTGACCTTTAGTGGTGAAATCAACCAATGCCCAAGTGAACAAAACACAATGATGCAAAGTGCCTCCAACCATTAAACCCATAAAATCCAGAGATTGTACATAGTGATGCGAACGCATGAGGATAGCCAGCCAAGCAAAACCAACAAAAACCCTCCAACTAAACCAACAAAGATCACAGAAATCCCCTATGGCTACTAACACCCGAGATGGCCCAATATATTGTAACTTCATATATTTATCATAGAGAAAGCCACCAACAATTCATTCCAAAAATGTTATTTTACACAGTTGCAGTACTTAAAAAAAACACAACCCATACATTCGAGCCAATATCCATTTCATAACAGAGCAGACTCATGGATGGCCAAAAAAAGACATACTTGTGATCGAAGCACCTTAAAATGCGAGATGGTCGAATAGTTCCTCTCTGCTAGGAAAATACAGCATAACCACAACAACAAGGATGAACAATATCCCGATTAGGGTGGCGGCCAGCAAAGGAGTAAAGGTGACGTGCAATAAATGCACGTCGCCTCCATTCACATTCCATTTACTTCTTAGTACATGCCAACAAGCCTTTCATTTACACCATTAATCACATGTATCGAAACCATCACCCATCAATCACATGACCATATCATACTCTTAACTTATGCCACAAAACAAATCAACCACGTTCCATACAACAAATCGCATAAGCATTAGCAACCTTCACTTTGTCAAATGCGCCACCCACATCTTATCCTACCATATGCATAGTAACCATATAACTCAATAAAATCGCATAACCAGTTACTTGCTAGCTAGGGTTTAACCATAATCATTAAATATTTCATGCATGTAGCATAGTATATAGTATAGTTTAAATTCTTCCCTTTGCATTTGTTGCATTGCTTCTTACTTCTTTCCAATTGTTTGTATGTGTGATTGTTTTTTACAACTGCCTTTCATGTATTATTACTAACATGTATGTTGTCCATGTGTCCCAAGAACATATAGCAATGGTACAAATGAATAGCATAGGTCGTAATAACATAAGAACCAATACTTCATAAGTCCAATCCATAGCTAATAAAAACGAGATTCTCATCAACCATGTAAGCAGTGTCGAACATGAGCACAAAAATCAAATAAGGACCAAACCTGATCTCCAATCTACAAGGGGGTCCCACCTATTAGTATTATTTAGCTTTTATAATAATAGGCTTTAGCAACACTTTGCGGGCAAAACTTCGTTGACGATTTCAATCGTCAACAAAACAAACATGTTGTAATGCACAACAAGTACATGCTCTCGCTCATACCTGGGAATAAAATTATGATCAATGCAATTGACCTAGAAGAAGTGAACCATGGTGATGTGCCATACCATCAACATACAACTACTTTTCCTTCGTTGCTTGTCCATAAACTCGACATTCTAGTTGAAATATATGCTTGTGATTGTGATTCACAAGATGGATTGGTCAACGGTGTAGATGGAGTAGTCAAAGCATATACAAAAACATATAACATTGATTTTCTATGGATTGTGTTCCATGATTCGCTTATTGGACACTGACAAGCAAACAAGACAACTCAGACACCCCACACAACTGGACACATGTATTGTGCATTGCAAACCCAATATCGATGACAACAAAGACAGGTCAAGTAAAGATCTGAAAACAATTTCCAATCCAACTTGCATGTGCATGTACAATACATAGGTCATAAGTGTTGACACTTGATAGTGTTCCATTTGACCTTACTGGAATATGAAAACATGATTTAGTGTACATAGTTTTGTCTTGTGTAAAAAACATATAGTCATTGTATTTGCTAAATTCTCTCACTAACGAGAACTTTAAGGCGAAGCAAAAAGTCAACATTGAGATGTAACGCCTTCAGAGTTGTGCAAAATGGACTATAGAGTATGATTGCCAGTCAATACAGTCAGAATCATCCATTTCAATTCTCTCACTAAACACACACAACTTGAATGCACATATTAATGATATAGTCAATGATTATGACATAACGCAATCTAATATTTTGTGCTTGCAAGAAACCTGCATGACAATGTGCATGGAAAACGAACAATTTCAAAACTTCAATTACATATCAATATGCATTAAACATGGAGTGATGATACTAATGAAAAAATATATACCAATTTTGGAACACATACATTTTGAAGAACAAAAGGTTGAGGCAACGTTGGCAAAGGCAATAGTTCATGGATCACAGATTGCAATAATAAATATCTATGTTGTACCACATGCAACTTTGACCAGCATACTTAACACCATTGCAACAACATTTCACCATCTACATTTGGATGAAATCATTATCATTATAGGAGACTTCAACATTGACATGTTACAAAGCAATGAGAAAACATGAAAATTAGAAAACTACATGTGTAGTTACAATCTCCCATTCCCATTGCACAAGGTAAATCATGTACAAAAAGAACTTATTGATCATGCATGGTCAAATGTGCCCAATGTACAATCCAAAGTCTTTTTCTTAGATGCATACTGGACTGACCATCATACAATTTGTCTTCTACTTGAAATATGAAATACATATAAAACATATTATACAATTACATATTCCAATCTATCAAAGCATACTTGCATATCTTTGTTACATTTATAGAAATCCCCCTACTCTTTCCAATGGATCAGATAGCTTTAGCATGGATTCCATTTGTATAGTCCATAAGTAACTAATCAATGCAGAAAATATACAACACATATCCATTGATCGTCTCTCTAGATTTCATTTCGTATATTGGAAATTTTTTGCATTGTTATCAGATACATGATACCATCCAACTTCTGAAAAAACTTTGGTTTCTAATAGATTCTCCGGCAAGGAAACTTTGTACAAACACACCCATGGAACAAGAAAAAAAAATGTACATGCTTCTACCTTTGTCTTTTACTGTATCAGTTTGGTCTCTTCTATCATACATCAATATTGCATGTTGTCTGCACATAATATCTTATTTTCATGCCCATTGAAATCTGTATATTGTTAGCATTGCAACAGTTACAACAACTGAAGAAGAGAAAGAGTTTCTAAGTACAACACATGACAACACTCAAGAACAATTTTCCAATAGGTATGTCAATAATCATTATGGAATCCCCAGTGTCTTGATATGTTATATGTCTTCCATATTTTCCCCTACAAAAAAATATGTCAATGTCAAAAATGTCACAGCAACATACAATATTATGTACATGGTTGTTTTTTACATAGTTGATCCACAAATGTTTTTGTCATGAAAAGAAAAAGTTGGACAAGTGAAGGAAGTGTGGGCACTCAATCATCACAAACATCAGAACAACCAAAAGCACATGCGTAAATATTCATAAATTATGTTCTTATTGCATTTAGGAAATAGATATTCTCAGTTACCTATTCTTCTATGCCATGGTAAATACACTATTATTATATAATGCCATTGTTTGCAGTTCACATGAAATATTGGCATGCACAGACAAAGGAGACAACACAATGCAACATGCACAACCTAAGAGGTGTGCCTATTAAACTCTTGCCAATGAAATTCATTCAAATTGTGAGAACAATTATGTAGACATGGAAAAAAATGTATACAAATTGTCCCTCATATAAATTCTTATGTTCAAACATTGTCCATAGGCCTAGAACAACATCACCAAATATAGTATCAGTAGAAGACTTGAACAGTCAGTGAATGAGACAGATATTCGTCAGATACATAATGGTCACATACAACACCTACTTGGGCAAAGAAAATAGGACATGCCACATACTACATGTTGATATCACTGACAACAAGGGATTGATGACAATCACATTGACTGTGCCTGGACACCTTGTTCAAAAACACAAGGAAAAAATCTTGCTTGACAATGGAATATCCATTACATATTTTAAAATACTACCAAAAATGATATATGATCGTGGTGACCGTGATTGTATTATCTCACTAGATTACTCAAGTATTGTAGAAACAGTGCCAACATCTTGCATTGAATACAATTTCATTCCAAAGACAACAATAAAACAATTTGCTTAAAATAAAGACATGTATCCAATTGGAACCATTGGTGTTTCCATCACATATTGCAAAAAGTTTGGCTTGCAATACATTCTCCATATAAAGGATGGTGACTTGGATGACAACAAGGCAACGATATTGCTTTTATATCCTTTTTTTTTTACTTTCACATCCTAAAATGTCCCCATTCATATTCCATAACTATTATAAAGTTCTATGTTGCAACTTCAATTTTTCAACACATATGCACGTTTCTTTTCTTCAATGGAACAACAACTACAAAAAGGGGAATTTCCCCTCATGCTTTTCAAAAATATAACCAAGAACAAAGATATCAAAGAAAAGGTCTTTCGTGCAACACAATCAACATTTATAACAAAGTTGAGAACATGCATAGTAAAGGATCTAAAAAAGCTAACATGCTCCATGACTGTTGTAAGTATACATAAACAATTCCATCTATGAACTTCATGTACAAAATTAGCTTTACACACACAGATTGTATTGTTGACTATATTAACCGATATGTCATGTACACAAGTTGAAGGTGCAATAGCAACAACACATGCATACTCGACTCCCTTCGAACCTGTGTGTTACAATTGCAATTCCCCTGCTTTTGTCTGTGCATTAATAGATGGAGCCACAATTGACTGTGTAAGATGCAATGACAAATTCCCTTATCAGTATAAGCATTGCCTCAATGTTATCTTCTGAACACTGGACAACAACATTGTGCAATGTACAATTAGAGAACCAATATTGCAGAATGTACTTCATGGCCTGACGCAATTTCCATATGAAGCATATATTCAACAAAAAAAAGGTAATGTGTATATGTTACATGACTTCCAAGTACATGGTAAGTCTACATTAAATGAGGACAATGTAGTCCTACATATCAGCCGAATAGAAAACAATTATGACAAACAAGTCAGTTGAAGAGAAAAAAAGGTACATCATACAATTTCACTTGGATTGTTCTAACTTATCTTTGGCCTCATAGATTGTTGCAAATTGGTTCTAACTTACCTTTCACGTTACAGGTTGTCCTATAATGCATTTAGAGGAAACAAAGCACATCTGCATATTAACTTGATCAACAATTGTAAACCCCCCAAAAGGGAAAGGAACAACTCTCATTTTCCATGGTTTTTGTTGCTGAGTAATTTTGGTTTGGATTGGGCTTGTATTGCATTTACTTTGCTCAATAGTCAGTGAATCTCTTTGTGTGTGTGTGTGTGCACACGCGTGACTTGCTGTTAAATCTTTTTTGACAATATTCCTATGTAGAGAATTGTACTGCAAGTTTATTTGTAGCGTGAGCTGGAACAATGTATTTATGGTTGTTGATTCATTTTTGTTTGGATTGAGCCTATGTTACAGTTACTATGTTGAATAGTCCGCAAATCTGTATGTTTATGACTTGTCATCTTGATAAATATTTCTTGACAGTATCGCCAAACAGAATCTTGTACTGCAAGTTTATTTGTATTGTAAGCTAGAACAATGAATTTATGGCAAGATGTTGTTGGACATGTTTGCATAAAAAATAAGGAATCATGAAACATTGTTGCATGTTTGTATCAATGCCACAATGTTACATGTTTGCATCATAATCATGAAACAAAAAAACTTGAGTTTGGCCTATAATATCATTGCCGGAAGCTACTCCACAAGTCACTATCCAAGAGCTTCACCATAATTCTACTAGATTTTGCAATTTCACACAAAGAAATCAAACAAGGTATTCAAATAATTAGACAGTATAATACTTGCTATGAATTATAGTTCAGCGAATTACAAATTCATATTGTAGTTTTCTAGATGAAGAAAGTAAAGTTGTATATTCCAGATTTCAATCTTGCCTTTAAGCATTTCTATATTCGTGCAAGTATGATAGTTATCTTGCATAAGCTCTAGAAAAACCTAGACCTAAGCACTTAACAGATAAATCCATCTAGCATGGTCTCTATGCTTAGCTTATGTTGTTACTCATCTTTTTAAACTATCATATTTTATCCCATGTGCTCAAATACTTTCACAAGATTCCTCTTTGCCAAAATTGCCTTGAGTTCTTTAGGTTTGCCTTTTGGAACATTACCCATTTCCACAACGTTATTGATACACATTGAATTCCAACTTCAATTTCTCGATGAAAATTACCAAATAAAACAAACTAACTTAGGATATATAAACGAAACACACGATAAGCAAAAAATTGAGCACAAAAAATAATGATTTGACTTGCAACAAATGAGATCTTCAAGTCTCTTATTTCTTACCCTTATATCTTTTCATTCTCTCATGAAGGACAAATTGTCATTTTCCTAAGCAAAACTTGCAAAGAAATATGCCCATGAACATTTGTGTCAACAGAATAGTTATAACAAAATGAAATGCAAGTAACAATGCTATATGGAATCTTTTCACCCTCTGGATGCTAAGTCTCCTAAGAAATCCTAGTTCAATTTCATCAATAATTATGTTTTCCAATGATGGACATTTAAGCGCATAAGGAAATGCAACATCCATGCATTAAAGAAACCTTACATGAATACTAAGTTATACAGATCAATGGTTGTTAAACTTAAGGAATAGAAGCTTAATATAATCTCTTTCAAATTCAAGGTGTCATATCTTAATTTCAGAGGTCATATTATTTGGCAACCATCATTGATAAATAAGTTTTATCATAACATTGTCTTGTTTTGTATTTCTATTTCCACTAAGGTTCAAGGGCTTGATGCCATGATTGATCAGGAAATTCCCACTCTCAAGTTTTTGGACCTCAATTTGGAAATCATTCCTTATAACATAGCCATGAAAATATATTTTGTTTTCCATAGAATTGTACCAAAGTATTATGCAACTATGCAATCCTGAGAGCATTCGAGATCCAAATGCCAAGTTTCCTAAGAAATACCAGTTCAATTTCATCAATAATTATGTTGTCTAATGATAGGAATTTAAACGCATAAGGAAAGGCAACATCCATGCATTAAAGAAACCTTACATGAATACTAAGTTATACAGATCAATGACTCTTGAAATGTTGGAATAGAAGCTTAATATAACTCTTTCAAATTAAAGGTGTCATGTATTAATTTCAAAGGTCATATTATTTGGTGGCCATCATTGACAATTAAGTTTAATCATAACATTGTCTCGTTGTGTAATTCCATTTCCACTAAGGGTCAAGGGATTCCTGCCATGATTGGTCAGGAAATTCCCACTCTCAAGTTTTTGGACCTCAATATGGAAATCTTTCCTTATAACATAGCCAGGAAATATATTTTGTTTGCCATAGGATTCTACCAAAGTACTATGCAACTATGAAATCCTGAGAGCACTCAAGATCCAAATGTCATACCCACCTAAATTATATTATTGCAAATATGCAATCCTAAGAGCATCTGAGAGCCAAATATCATACCCACTTAAATTCTATTATTTCATCTGCCATATGCATGCACTAAAAGAATGGCTAGAATATTATTGATGCTTAGATCTATTTTATTACAATCATGAAGAAAAGAATCTCCTGAATATTATTGATCACTGAAACTGTCTGCTATACCAGAAGTCGTCATATTCAAAGATATTGGAAGTTATTTTCAACCAAACAACACAAAGTTTATGCTTTATATTATTGTTGGCTTTAATTGTTATTTTTATATGTTGGCAAGATTTTTTTTTAATATATTTAAATTTACAGTACTCAGTTTTTTTTGGCCATCCACGCAAAAACATCTGAATTTTGTATGATCATCTTATAAGGTTAAGACTCAAGAATTCAGTTGGAAAATTTGAGATAATTTCATCATAACATCGCTAAAACTGCCTCCTATACGAAAAGCAATCATATTCGTAGTTTCTGGAATTGAATTTGAACCAAACAACACAAAGCTTATGCTTTCCATTATGACTGGTTTTGATTTTACTTTCTATATGTTGGGTACATTTTTTTTATTATTATATCTAAATTTACATGATTTACATTTTATCATATCATCAAGGAAAAAAAATCTATCATCTTCTAGGGTTAAGACTTGAGATTCTACTTGGGAAATTTGAGATCCTTTCAACATAGCATCGCTCAAACTTTCGGGTATACTAGAAGATATCTTATTCAAAGTTATTGTAACACACCCAACCCCCTAAGTACCTTCTAAGGGAATGGGGTATAAAAATTTCACTTCTCCAAAATCATCTCTAAACCTCTTTTCAATCACACCATCGTCTTCTGCTCATGAGAAGTTTTCCAACGACTATCAGTTTGCTCAAAACTAAGCTCTGGATCGAAAGTTATGCCCTTTTAAAATTTTAGCACCTTCATTGGCCAAAGATAAGCTTACTAATATGCGGCATCCATGCCACCATACGTATACAATATGTTATTGATGCGTCACCATCAAGCGCAATCTAGAATACTGATTTATAGATCCACTTGGCATCAAGCCACGACTCCTCTTGTGGGAAATTGAGGCAAGAGATGGGCGGTGGAGATCAACTATGATCTAGATCAACAATCTACCTCTCATCATGACCCCCTCCGCATGTTCGAGGTTTAACGGAGGGGGGAGGGCTCGCGAAACTCAACCAAAGTTAAGCCTTTGATGAAGTGTTGCAAATCAGTGGATTGCAACCCCCTCTACATGCGATTAACCTAACCACACAGGACCCCATCAACAATCATACAATGTTGACACGTACCCTCACTACGTCAACACCACGGGGACCACACTTTTCCAACCTGGCCTAACCAGGGCGTGACATGTCGTTATCATAACACTGGCCCGTTGATCTACTTATACCTTCGAGCAACAATACCCAATCCAGTGGCTCTGCTAGCACCCCAGACATGTGTTGGTGCCACAACCTGCCACATGGCCTAACACATGGGCCTATCATTGCCTCCCAACTAGATGGAATCTGTCACCCATGATTGTCATGGATCGCGCCAAATTACCATGACACATGCATGACCCTCCACGTGGACTGACATGGTATACAAGTCCCCACACCGCACGTGAGTCATCAATTCAGATACTAACATATGTCCGCCTGATGTGTATCCTAAGATGTCAACACCACAGGGACCATGCTTTTCCAACCTGGCCTAATCACGACGTGACATCTAGCTATCGGGAAACTGCCCCGCTGACCTACTTATACCTTCGAACAACAACACCTGATTTGGTTGCCCCATTAGCACATCAGACACATGGCATTGTTTCAACATGCCACATGGCATAACACGTGGTTTTATCATTGCCTGCCAACTAGATGGCACCTATCACCCATAAGCGTCATGGACCACCCTCTCGAAGGGCCAAATTACCATGGCACATTCAATACCCTCATCACACAGCACATGACTCCTCCATTCAGATACTGACACCTATGCATTTGTATTGCATGGATGTCGTCATCCTTGGTCGCTCCAACCTTACAAGGGAAGGATGGAACCATACCCGGGAACCTTGCTCCATCAAGGTATCGGGTAATCTGCTCCCGTGCCCTATTTCCGCTTTTTGACGAACATTTACACTCCCCGATATCGATATCTTGGGTGTTGGCCCACCAACAAACCGAGATATCAACTAATTGGGGTGTCGAGCCACCGGGAACCAGCCTTCCCAACAAAAATATTGTAGACATAGACCCCCATAGCCTGGGATTTCGATATCCCAATATATTGAAAGTGCAAGACACCCTCGTGAGCCTATCACAACAGATTTACAATTGAGATCTTTGGGCCTCTAGATCTAATGACTGGCGTTCAATGACTTTAAGCCCATACCTCCACGCCCATTTGGACCCATATTCGACACATGGCTTGACATGACATATTATTGGCATGACACCTCACAACATAAGTGATCACACTGTTATGGTGTCAACATGTGATTGATGATGTGTTACGACACCTAGCATGGTAAGTGTCAATTGACGTCACCACAACATCTGATTTGCTATTGATTTCTACGCAGAACCCCAAATCCATTAGACACGTGTCATAACTCACATCCTATCACGCGGGCCAACTATCATTCGCCACGTGGACCAACCATCATGTGGCACGATGCCCCCGGTGTCAAGGTATTGAGACATTTGAAAAAGATGGAAGCTTGGCTAACTCTCGCGGGCTCCACCATTTTGATATGCCCGACATCAACTCACAAAGTTTAATGGTGGAGATCTAATCCTCTCCAAATGAAATGGTCATAAGTGATTGCCTCCCATATGAGACTTCAACATTTATTCGTAAAAGGAAAGGGGATGGAACCGACAACCAGAACCCTACTCTCGGGTATCGACCCATCGACATTTCATACCGATTACCAGGAGGGATCTCTCAGTGCTCCGGCGATCCAGTATCCAGACCAGCCAATATTCTTCCCCGTTTCCCCAATAATATGTTGTGTTCAATGGTTGGCGTTCAACCATCTGTAGATCCAACAAACAAAATCTCTCACACACCTACAAAGGAACTTCAATGGCTAAATAGCTCGTCGTTGAATGGTTGAAATTTAAGACAGTCGTCGTAACTGTCTTGTCCTCCATTGCAACTCTATCATGACTTTATGAGAATTTAATGACAATTACTAAAGCATTGAGTGCGATTATTTCATATCCCAAGGCATGACCTCGACCAGAGACCCACACACTAGTCACCCACAAACCAAATGCTAACACTTGTCATCCACATGACACTCTAACTGGCATGCTAGCATGACATGTTACGTCTATGTAACTTGCACATGGTGGATCCACCTTAGTTCATGAAATTGATAAGGAAAAGGGAAGCAAAACTTTCCCTGGAACCATTCCCCGTCGGGGTACTGCCACCGAGGAACTGTCACATTGGGACTCTCCCAAATGGAATACAAACACGACAACATTCCAAGGTATGGTACTCTAGTATTCTAGATTCTAAACTCCCTCCTGAGATTAGTTACAAGATCGATGAGAAAGATATCTTAGACCGTAGATCTAATGGTTGTCATTCAAAAGCATCTTTGAATAATGGATAGCTTAGTTAAACAAGTCATCGATACCTTGATTTCCCAATATTTCGATATCCCAATGATCATAGCATCATATTGGATCAACATTTACTTCTCAAAGATATAAGCCTAGCCCATTGAAACTCCCGCTGATCTGGTATATGGTAATGTACTTTCCCTTGCAAATTTAAATCAACTGTAACTATCTTGTCCTCCATTGTAGCTATGTCATGACTTTATGAACATTTAATGACAATTAATGAAGGATTGAGTTTGAAGCTTTAACACATTAATTCTCTCAAATTTTGGCATAAACACACTAAGGAAGGTTTCAGACTGTTAAAAAATCTTATTTTCTTCCATCCAAAAGTCTTAATTCAAATCATTTTTTGTGAATCCTTCAACTGGTTAGTATTATAAATTCTTTCTAATTTTACATAAAGTTGTTAGTTGTTTGTCAGGTGGTTGTAGCTCAATTGGTTGGGGTGGGGATTTTTCTCCTCCCCACTGAGGTTCGAGTCTCATCTATGCGACATGTTGCTCTATGTGAGATAATATTCTCGAAATTCTTGACCCCCCTATGTTCTTCAGATTTTGGGGGGTATTACTGTGGACGTAGCGAACTTCGTGCTGTGAACCACAAAGAAAAAAATGTTAGTTGTTTCTTTTAAACAAAACTTACACTTTGTTGTTTACTTGCAAGAATTCGCACAGACAAAATGACTCGAAGAAGCAAATCAAAACAACAAAAAGATGATGAAGATGACATTGAAAAGAACCCTAATTTCACATTTTTCTCTAATACTATGTTCATGACGGGCATGAACAACAGTATAGAGTGGAGCCAAATTTATGCATTCTTGCAACAAAGGGATTTCAATGACGAATATGAATCAGATGTCGATGATTTGGTTGATATTAAAGAATCTGAACTTCACAAAATTGTTACCAAGCCAGCTATTTTACCCTATCATGACATGGTACGATGGATACCTCCCATACTGATATCTCTACATGCATTGTTGTCAATTCGTCATGCCAAGTTGTTGGTTCCTTTAGTCCTAAAGATGTTAATAATATGTATAAGTTAAGCCCACCCACAATCAAGCTTGATGACAATTTCATTTAGGAATTCATAAAGGAAAACTTTGAAAAGGAGGAAATGCAAATGGCTCACTTGAGTAAAGAATGGTGGTTCGACCCCGATTCTTTAAAAGTCATAGGTGACAAGATCTATCATGTCGCTAAACTGTAGAAAGCCCCTATGTTAGTTGCCATAATGCTTTGTCATCTATATGGTGAGAAAAATCCCTCCAAATTCAAGTTAAGTTGGGTCCCTCTCATCCACCAAGTTCTTGTAGGGAAGATTTTCAATTGGGCTCATATACTTTCCGCCAATCTTAAACAAGAAGTGGACACGTCTCAGGAAGCTTCTCCAGGATGCTTTCCAGGGTTTTTTATGTCTTCTTATTTGGTAGATGCTATATGTGCAGTTAACCCTTTCCCTCTTTTAGCTTGGAGCTGGTCTTCCTTCGAGGAAACAATTCATTTATATTGTTTTAAAATGTGGCCAAACGACTACACAAATTATTTCTATGATATTTGTAATTTTTTCAAGATTGCACTGCATTTGCTTTTGAAAAATCTGCCAGCCCCAAGATTCAGTCAAGAGGTTATGGATGCCATAAAAGAAATTGGTGATTGGTTTATAGATAATTATTTTTAATACATTAGGATCTTTGGTTGTGAAGGGCCTCCTCATCTCTTGCCCATGTATGTCCCAGACATGTTATTATTAAGAGAAACGACATATAAGATTGTTAGTGTTGGCATTGTAGTCACTTTGGCTAAAAATCAGAAAAAACAATGGCCTAATTTCCTGATTTCAATATGTATTTATACCTTGTCAAATCCAAAACATGCTAAAAAAGAGGTTGATTTACTAGATGGAATCTTGTCAGCCTGAGGAGATTTTAAGAGACATGATCCAACAGAGGTTGTCAGAAAACATTGTGCTACAGTCAAAAGCAAAACATTTATTCATGAAGACAATCCTTTTGACCTTGTTTTCCAAAGAGTCGTGAACTTCCATGAAGTATCCCAAAGAGTTGATGCCATAAGAGATTATGTTAGTTTATTGAAATTTATTGAATGGTGAGTTAAGAGGAAGAAATATTTTCTTAAGGAAAAGAATACAAAACAGGGAATTGTAGAAATTGAGGAAGATGAAGAAGAAGATAAAAATGAAACAAAACCATGTCATAATGCTTCTTCAACAGAAACACAAGTAGACAAATCTTCACAAGAGAAAGTTGTAACGATAAAAGAAGATTCAAGCATAGCAAATACCCAGACTCCTGCCAAACTGACTAAGGCAAACACAGAGTTGACCACCAACACAGACATGGAGGTTTCACCTATACAAGATATTGTTCTATCTTTAGACAATTTTGTCTTTGATGACAAAACCAAAATTATAGAAAAGAGAAAGTCCAAAAAGAGGAAAACGACCCACCATGAAGAAACCAAACAAGAAGTAACTCAATTATGGAATGTTGCACATTTAGACGATGAGGAATTTGCATAAGAAGTTGTCGATGCCTTGGGGGCATTTTCCAATGCAAATAAATGGTATGTTAGTAGATTAATGAACCAGCTAAAGAAATAAAAGCACAGAGTAAAAGAGCTTATGGAACAACATAGGATACAAGAATATAATTAGTCACATAAACATGAATCTCAAGTCAAAATTGTCACAAAAGCAAACAATCTTTCTCATAATATCATTGCACAACAAAACCAAAATTATAGAAAAGAGAAAGTCCAAAAAGAGGAAAACGACCCACCATGAAGAAACCACACAAGAAGTAACTCAATTATGTAATGTTGCACATTTGGACGATGAGGAAATTGCAGAAGAAGTTGTTGATGCCTTGGGGGAATTTTCCAGTGCAAATAAATGGTTTGTCGGTAGATTAAACAACCAACGAAAGAAAGAGAAGAACATAGTAAAAGAGCTTCTGGAACAATACAGGATACAAGAATATAATTAGTCACAAAAACATGAATCTCAAGTCAAAGTTGTCACAGAAGCAAACAATCTTTCTCAGAATATCATTGCACAATTGACAGCAAAAACAGATGCAATTAAAATTGAGCATGACAAACATGCAATCACGTTTCTTGCAGAAAAAGAAAAAATACTCAAAGATTATGACAAGTTGATAGATACCTTGACTGCTAAACTAGAAGAAGCGAAAATACGAAATGTGATCCGGATTATTTTCGACACAAAATGAGAGCAAAGATATAACAAATAAATATACAGAGATATCTCGGATATTCAATAATATAACATAAATGTAACAGAGATGCAACCATAAACACAAAGATACATCAATACACAATTTATATTAATGAGTGAAAATGTACAAAAACTGTAAAATTACAGAGTGAAAGACTCGCTAGAATGGTGGCAACTTATCTTTGAGAAGAGATGTGATGGATACTCGCATTTGCAAGAAGATGATTGTTACAATGAGGCTCCAAAGGCCTTTTTAACATAAGTAAAATCCAAAACCCTAATCCCAGAAGATGAAAATCCAAAAAGCTTGTGGGCCTCGATGGGGGTAGTTGATATATCAACTTCCCGGGGGAGTAACTTTTGCATATGATCTCCATTTGGGGCGCTCGATACACCGTTGGAAAGGTCTAACCGAGAAGAATGATTTTTGAATGGCCCAAGTCAATGCCTTCAATACTCACATGAGCCCCAAATCCTGAAAAAACATCGTTTAGGGCCTCAAAACAACCCCGAAAGTTTGGAACCCGAAAAACTGCCAAGATGGAAAACTGTTTTTCGAGCCTGTGGAATAGGTGGGTAGGCATCGATATCCACCTTGATCAAAATGAGAGTTCATAAATCCTAAGAAAAAGGAGAAATAGAGCTTAATGTTAAACTATCTTCTTTCGGAAGTATTGTTCTATTCAAGATTGTATGTCATTAAAGAACAACATGAACAAATCCTTGAGTTTTTGTCGAGTCTCTATTACAATCTAAAAAGAAACAAGATCTCCAAGCTATTTTTGATAATTTGAAAATATGGGAGGCACATATAACTAGTTTTCCACTAGGATACACCAAAATGTCCGAAGAAGAAAAAATCCAAATACAAGCTTCACTTGATTCTTGGCAAGCAAGTTGTTTGTTTTCACATAATTTCATTGTCGAAACAAGTAAAACTTGCTTAGTCTTATGGGAATCAACAGTAGATATCATTGAAGAATATGAATTGCCTCATGTGCAATTTCTTGGAAATACAGTTCCATTATCAAATTGTCTTATAGATGTGCAACAACATGTAGAATCACAGACAAACAATATCAACATTTTGAATTTTTGGACTCTGGAAAGTGTTCAACGACTTCTCAATCATCCAGCAGAATGTTAAAAAACAATTGACAATTTCTTATCCAAGTTTTCAACCAAACGAGAAGAAATTGCTAAGAAGATTTACCGATGTAAATTAATAAGGAAATTTCCCATCCTCCGTTAATTGAAACCATGTTAGAAAAAGTTTCCTTATGGCAAAATCAGGGATAAATGCAAGCAGTAAAAGGCATCACATGTGTTACTGGAGTTCAACAGAATATATCTCCTTGATGTCGCCTATCAAATCAATTTAAAATATCTGGGCCTATTGATTCCATCCAAGAGAAGGAAGTAGTTATAGATTTTTGCATCTTCTCTCCTATTTATTGTAATTCTGTATAGAAAAACGAGATTGGAATTTATGGAGAGAAGGTTATGTGCACTGTTGTAAAAGCCTTAATCTTTTAAGTTTTGAGGACCTGGAAATGGCAATAATTCTACGATGTTTTAGTGGTTTTAATATTGTTATTCAACACTAATTAAATGTTTATTTTGAAAACCAATCCTCTCTTTTGTTAGGTTTATTTATGAATGGAAGCTTTATGTTCTTGGTTTCTGCACTCTTTTTAGAATATTGAGAAAATCTTATTGTTCATTCTTAAATGAATTTGATCATAGATAATGTGGAATTGAACATGAGTTTGTGTATTAGTGCTCGTTGACTAACTATTTGCTCTACTTTTTGTTTATATGCATAAGTCTAGACTAGTGTTTTTGCTATAAGAACTTTTTATTGAAATATGACAGTTCATCCTCGTCTCATGTTTAATTTACGTTAATGAATATGAATATGTCAATTAGTATTTTTCCTAGTAACTATTTACTAAGTTAAAACTAAGATACATCTATGTTAACACTTGTCAAGTTGTTTGAACTAATTTTGTGATCTGATAACTCATGCACATCTTCAAATTTCTTCTTGCTTCTCACTAGAATACTGTGAACTATTTCTGGATTCTAGTAAGAATGGTGTAGTTTTAGAATAGTGATTAGATTAGTTCTTTCTTTTTCTGCACAATTGTTTAGAAGAGCTTCACAAAAACTCTTCTTCCCAGGAGCAAATTTCCTTAATGTAAACTGGGCCCACATACCCATAAGGATCGCCATCCCAAACAAGTATAGGCCTACTTGGGGCTTTGATCAAGTGATTTCTCCACGTTCCTTGCTATAATTTTTTCAACGCACCAACACAAATCAATGTTTAGACAGAGAGACATAATAGATATAATGAACATAAACTTATTTATAGGATAAATACACCACATTGGGGTTTCAATACCCATCTAACTATTAAATAGATACAATGATACAATGAGGATCCAACAGATCTCTAATCAAACTGATGGTGACAATAACTAAATAGAAGTTCAACTATCACTAACTAGAGTTGACTCAATGACCTGGCAAGCAACTTAATAGCTGGAGATTGCATTTAACAAAATGTAATTTTCAAATTTCAAATTTCTTACCATCATATATTTTCATGATTTCATGAAGGATAAATTCTCATTTTCTTGAACAAAACTTGCACAGAAATATGCCTATGAACATCATGTCTGAATGAAGTAGTTATAACAAAATGAAAGGTAAGTCCTTGCAAAACATGAAGTTCTTGCTTTCACTATACAAAACCCAATGGAATGTTCATTAGATCTATTTAGTTGCTGGTTTTTTGTTTTAATAGTGAGTGAATAGTGTTCACTAGCTAATGTTGTTGCTGCTATAACTAATGCCAACATTTTGATTCAGTTAAAACTCCAGGTTCATCTAATTGATGTATTAGTTATGCTGAAAATCCTTGAAATACTGCTAAAATGAATTCCATTATTCTGTTGTTGATCTGTTTCATGGGTTTTTCTATTCTATGGAGGATGACATCCATCTTACTGTTCCTTTCAAAGTTGGTCTTGGTGTGGAGGTGTAGCTAGATCTAGATAAGGATGAATGAACAATTCTCTAGTGAGCATTCAAGGACCCCTAACTGAAAAGCTCAATTAATCTAATTTTCATCACATAATGGGCTTATGAAGTGCAAAGGCCTGTAAGCAAAATTTTGCAAAAAAAAAAATGGTAGTCGATCCTTCATATCCTTCATATTGGACTCCCTGCATAGTGGCCTGTTATAACCTTTGACATGTTTCTCGCCAGGAAACTATGTCAAGGCATCCATAAAATTGATTGGATTTGTTTAACTTGGTCTATGCTAAAATAGACTATTTTGTTGACTTACTTTAGGTCCTCAATTACAATCCTTAAAGATTAAAGATCATTTTTTAAGGGCATAATCTCTATGTTTCAGACAATTAAATATTTTAATGGGCGAGATAAGAGGTGACAAAAATAAGTTTTGATTGCAAAACAATGTATCCTTTGATAAAGATTATTTTGCTTCCAGAAAGAAGAAATGATAACAAAATATGTATCTGAACTAGAATATAATTTGAGAAAAAAGGAATAATTTGTTTATATTCAAAAAGGTTTAATAAAAATTAAGTGAATGTCCTCTTAATATTGACACCATGTCAAAGAAATCTGCAACTTTAAATGATCATTTTCATTGTTTGCAACAGTACTTGTTGTACTAAATTATCACAATCATGAAATCATATACATTCAAGAGGAATTTATAAACGTACAAAAAACATCAACAACATAACTCACATGAACTAAGATAAATAAATTTGAATCACTCAAAACTTGCAAAATTTTATTGGAGATTTGGTCTTTTCTACGCCCCCCCCCAAAAAAACCCTTTACATCGAGTCTTTCATAGAAATTTATACAAACCAGGTTGTAACCAAATATGGTTATCAGTTCTTATTTCCTATCCTTTCACATATAAAAGATCTCTGACTTCCTAAAAATATGAAGATCAAAAGACAATTGTTATAATCCTTGATTTTCTTCAATTATATTGCCGAGTCATTCTGTCAACAACTGGATGAAAAGTTTCCATGGTTCACTTGAAGGATACTGTAATGACCTCATTTGTTTGAATGCAATATCTAGCTCAATGTATTTCTCTTATGTAGAAGGATTTGAAATTAGATTTTTAATTTGCCAAAGAAGGTAGAAATCATCTATGAGAAGATCCACAATAGTTTTCCCTCTTAAACTATCAGCCATACCTTGGAACTTTGTCTCGTTTTGTCTGGATATGAACAAACTCTTTCTGTAACTTTTGATTGATAAGAACCTTCCTTTATCATTCAAAGTTTAAGGTAACCCCATCTTGACTAGGTTTTCAAATTTATTTATGAAAGAGTCAATGTTTTTCTTCACCATTATGCATTTGTTTTGAGCTATCTGCAACAAATTCCTTTTTGTAAAAATATTTTCAGCCTCCATAACCATTGTGGTTGTTTTTCACACCTTTACTTATTAGTGCTTTAGTAGAATTGGAATTTAGGAACTTAATAACCTGGGTAGCAACTTGTGGTCAAGTTCTTAATTCCTTGAATGATTTCTTTATAACTTCATCTGCTTCATTTGTGAATAACATTTAATCATCAATTATCTTGAAATAGTCCCATATCTTGCCAATTTCATTTATGATTTCATCCCAGATGATGTGTTTGGCCCCTAATAAATAATATTTGTCAGACAATTTGTTCTTCAATTGTTCAATGTCTATAAGCATCTTAGCTTTGAGCTTTTCATATTATGCGATGACTTTATCCTCGTCCTTGATTTCCTCATCCCATGTTGCAACTGTTTTCTTCAATTTTTCAATCTCAACTCCCTTTAGATCCAATTCTACCAGTTCTTTTGAAAATCCATAGGTTGGATATACTGATGTTGTTGCATGTGATGAAGAAGTTTCTCCCTTTAAAATTTCAATATGATTTTCCTGCAATTCCATCTTTTCTTCCATTTGCACCATTTTCTTCATGAGTTGATCCTTTTATGCTTAGATAATCTGCAACTCTGGAGTCTGGATATGTTAAATTTCGAGGATTTTAAGCTTGCTTTTCAATGCCTGGATCTTTGTATCTTTAGTTTTCACGAGGGCTTGCACAGATGCCACATCGTGTGGATTGGCTCCTAAGTCCATTACCCATTGCTCTAATTCCTCTACTTTTATTTGTCTGGTTCTATTTGTCAACTTCTCATTTATAACTTGCAGCTTCTTTATTCCCAAGTTGACTATAATCACATCTCTATTAAGCATTTTTTCCAGTCTGTCTATGCAGATCCATTTTATCTAGTGGATGCACTACATTGAGATTAATAGACACCTTGGTGACCTTCTTCTATTGTTTTGGCTCCATAATTGCTATATTCAATCTACCTTTTTCATAATCAATAGCAAAGAGAATCCTTGTCTGGGACATTCCTTGATCAAAGATTCTGGGAATAATGTTTTGCTTGATCTTTGAACTCATTTTTCTAATATCCCTAAATTGGTTAACATAATCAATCTCCTTTAATTGAACTATAGTCGAAGACTCTATTTCATTATGACCCTATGTACTCTTGGGCTTCTCTGATGATGACACTTCCACAACTACAACATGTCCTTTGTCCACTAGTACTACTTCTTCCCGTAATTCTTTCTCTTCTTGTTCATCAAGTACCTATGTCTTCTGCCTTTTTGTCGACTTCTCTTCCTTTGTTTATGAATCCTTTGAAGTTGATTATGTATTCTTTCTCTTGTATGTCCTCTCAAACTTCTAAGGAGTCTCTATGACTGGAGTAACTAGTATTTTACCATGGACTTGCAAGGTATTTTGTGTTAAGGTTTAAGCTATTATTAGAGTTCTTTTCATTTCACTAGATAACAATAGCATAAGATAGGATCACTAAGAAATACATAATCACAAGAGACACATCATTTATCCTGGGAAACCCTCATGGGGGAGAAAACCCATCAAAACTTCCTTATTATAGATATCCAATACAATGCCAAGAGATAACTCAAATAAATACAGAAAGTCCTATCCCAAG
>ML810071.1:64907-77625 GCA_009831015.1 Picea engelmannii
CCTACTTGTGTGCTTGTTACCTAGGGTTTTAAATCAACAATACAATAAGTAAATGCAAGAAATTATACCTACGACCATTCATTTAAGAATTTTTGCAAGAAAATTCACTTACATGTCATGAAGAAAAGCAGAAGCAAACCCTACTTGTAAACCTTCCTTGAGAGAAATGCCATAAATGCCAAAAAATCCTTCCAATAACAAGTGCGCCTCACTTTAGACAACAAAACTACCCTAGTAGGGCGCTAAAAATCAGATCTCACAAGAGAGTGAGTTGTGTTATGTTCAAAACGAGGGAAAACATCCTCAATTTATATCATCCAATGACCTTTAATTTAAAAATTAGGTCATTAAAACAGCCGACAAGGCTGACTACCAAAATCATATTGTTTTTACATTTAACTGTTAAATAAAAGACTAAATGAGCAATTAGCAGGACGTCTAGCCCCTTTGAGGGAGATGTTGGCCCTTTTTAGGGCAAAACTCAGCACTAGAAGGCAAACGTTGGCCCTCTCTGGGCCTCCAAACTCTGCCACACGTGCCAAACTGCTCTGTCAAGGTACCACTCACTGGAGGTGACGTCATGGCTCCTAGATGACGTCCTGGGGCATCAGAAAGCACACATTCCACCTGCAGTGGGTCAATCCCCCTAGGCTAGGCTCAACCAAGGCGTCTTGGATGAAAATGTCCTCCTTCTTCTCTCGTGCAAAGGCTCGATCAATCATTGTCCTGTCTCTACCCCTGATGAGGTCCCAACAACCATCTGATGGGCTCTTCAGCCCCATGGAGGTCCGAACTGATCATCTCCCCATGTGTACCGGTCCACCTAGTACCTGTTTGTCGGGTATGGTCCTGCACATCAAAAACTTCGCCCTCCATGGGCTCATTAGTCCTCGGGATCATAGCAATGTCAATCATATTTCATCATTAATTTGATCAAATGCAAGCATAAGACCCCTAGCATATCATCTAATAGCTCAAATATATTACATTGACCTACTATACAAAGCCGAAGAAAAGACAAAGTGCCCTGTTGGGCCAACATCCATAAGAAAAGGAAAGTTCCCAAAGGATATCATCCAAGCCATGCAATACGAGGTGGTGTGGTCTAAGGATGTCCAGACACAGTGAAAACCAGGGGTGGGTATTATCTGTGGGTGCCTTTGTAGGAGGCGAGCTATACCTGTCATGGATGCAGTTCTTTCCAAGCCCTTTATTGCCTTTATTCTTTTATTTATTTATTGTTTTTTCTTTCTTTTTGCTTCAAGGTCTAAGCAAAGGACACTGCCTTGGCGTGGTGACCAGAGCTGACAATGTTACCCACGAGTATTTTTGCAAGAATGGTAAGGCTGGCTCGTGATGAGACCGCCTTTTCCTTTGGCCATGCAACCAAGGGTCACTGCCCTGGCATGGTAACCAAATAATGGCAATGTCATACTGCTAGATACCTATGAACATAATGGGTTGGCTCGTGATGAGACCCCCCATCCTCTTGGCTAGATCTTGTTTTATTGTTTTTCTTTGGGTCCCTCTTGTTTCTTATCGAGAGGCTTTTTATTGCCTTCTCGGGGATCACTGGGCGAGGCATCTCTAGGTTTTGTATCCTATGGGTTTTATCTTTTACCAGCTGCTTTTACCTCCTGGGCCTTTAGCCCCATCTTCCCACAGGATAAAGTGTAACCCTTTGAGTAGGTCATCCTAATGCCCGAACTAGGGGAATGGGGTAGATGAATGGGAGATAAGATGTAAAATGATAATATGGTGGGAGCGGATGATGGCTCTTCAAAATCCCCCCTGGTGGCTAACCAAAACCTATGGATACAAGCTTGTTAGGGCACCCCGTTAATTCCCCCAACCATGGTCAAGTGGGTTAGTGTAAGATCCAAGCAGTTGTTAGAAATGTAAGGAACCTTATGCATATATCTGAAAGTTATAATGATCAAACATGACACATACCATGATACCTGGACCAATTACCTCATGGAGCAAGAGTCTTCTCCGATGCAAGTCCAAGCCGATGGTGATGGATGTTGCTGTTGCTGACAGGACAGGTCTGATGAAGAAGAAGAAGGATGGGCCCTCCAGGGCCATGCTCAGGTCAATCATGCCCTCGCTACTCCATGTCCAGGACCCGTGGGCCTCGAGACATGATCTCCTAGTTATCCCTAAAAATTGGGGATAACAAGGCTCTTTACGAGTTTATTTCTGGAAGTAAGACTTCTTTCTCCCCCCTTTAGTGTGAGTAGCTAGGGCTTGATCTTCATCTCTTGCTAGTAAAGCCTCTTAGTTAGCTACTCTTGATTCTTCTTGAATGCGTTCTTCCCATAGACAGTCAAATTTTAGTTTCTTTGTTCTGGCACAAATCGTTTGGATGAATGCATCCCAAGGTCTTGTGAGACCATTAGGGGTCGTCATTATGAGTTCGTCTTCATCTATGGTATCTCCAATCACTTCTAGTTGTTATTTGAATTCTGATATTCTGGAGAAATATTCTTGATCGATTCTCCTATCTGCATCCTTGTATTCTTCATCTTCCGATTTATGTTCTTTCCTTCATATAATCTGTTTAGGGCATCAAACATTTCTTTTAGAGTCTTCTTTGATGACACATAAGGAATCATGTGATCTTTGATTGAATCTGCAATGATTCTTTTGGCCTTGATTGTGTCCTTTTGGTGCTTTGCTTTGTTTGCAGCATCGACAGGTTCTGGTACTTCTTCTTTGACGAATCTTGCTAGGTCATTCTCTTCAAGAATGAGACCAATCCTATACTTCCAGACACAAAAGTTTTCCGCACCTTCTAGCTTGTCAACAAGCTTAATGCTTGCAAACATCTTTTACCCGGAGCTAGGAAAATGTCCAAAAATGAAAATGCTCAAAATAAAATTCTGAACCTACCAAGAGGTTCGCTTGGCTGAGGCGAGTAGCCTGGTGTGTTTGGATCTGAGAAAATCCAACTTTTACCCCTCCAAACTTGATTTACGGATTTCTGGACTGGTGCTTTTGGTTTTCTGGTACTTCTGGTACTTCGTGAAACTAGGGTTTCACTTTCTCGGAGATCTAGCCAGATCTAGCCACTGAAAAGTTGCGCTGAGGATGCCAAAGTGATCCTTGAGGAAGGGCACACTTTTCTAGATGGTTTTGGGGTGAAATACTTCACCAACAAAAAGCTCTAATTTGCATGTACGACAACAGTGACGTTTTTCACTTTCTCTTGTGAAAGATGCTCTCTTCATCTTAGCTCTGATACCATGTTAAGGTTTAAGCTATTATTAGAGTTCTTTGCATTTCACTAGATAACAATAACATAAGATAGGATCACTGAGAAATACACAATCACAAGAGACACATCATTTATCCTGGGAAACCCTCATGGGGGAGAAAACCCAACAAAACTTCCTTATTATAGATAGCCAATACAATGGCAAGAGATAACTCAAACAAATACATAAAGTCCTCTCCCAAGAATGCGCCTCTCTCTCTCTCTCTCTCTCTTCTCCAACTGCAGCTCTGAAACTTGCTTCTCAATGAACAAGTGAGTGTGTGTCTAAATGAGGCACTAGCCTCCTTATTTATACAACTTTGGCATGTGTGGAGGTGTCTCTTCACTGGTAGGGACGACTTCTTCTTCTGGGTGGTTATAACCACCTTTAATATATTATGGGCTCCCTTTAATATATTTTGGGGCCGACTTCTTATTCTGCTTATTACAATTATGTTTTGACTAATCCGCAAAAGGGGATTTGGTCTTTTACAATAGCCGACATGATCAATCCGCGATAGGGGATTGATCTAATGAATAATGCAACAATAATAATTAGAATACACTTTGCAGTTACATTTTTTCAACATTTTACACATCTTTCCAACTATTCTGGTTTGCCAACAGCTATAGCCCGGCTTTTTTCTCATGATGATAAGGAGTCTGACTATGTGAAATCCTCTCTGATGAAATTAAAGCATGAGGGTCATATATCCATGTTTCTCCTTGTTGAAATCTCATATCTAAGAGAACCTTTGCTGCAACCTGCAATGGTGATCTGAAATTGACAATAAAAGGTCCTACCTCTTTTTTCAAATTGAAACTAGCCCTATATTTTCTTGATACAAAATGAACATCATCTGAATTCAATCTTAGTCTAATGTATTCAAGTGCAAAGATTATGGGAGTCATGAAAATAGGTAAAAGAAAAGGTCGAAGTTCATAGCCATAGACTATGATTTCGATATAATTCTCAAATATATACCAGTCTCCTACTCTCTTATCTAGGCTCAACTGTAATAATTTTTTGCATTTAGGTAAAATTCTGGGGGGAATTTCACTATATATGATCTCGTAAGCTTTGGACACAAACAAGTCAATATACTACAAGAATCCAACATTCCCCGTTTCTTCTTAATCATAGGAGTCCATTGAATAACTGAAACTGGGTTGCCATCTCATCTTCAACTTTTAATCCAAGGCATGCAAAATGGGTGGCTTGAGAAAACAAGAATAGATGAACATGATAAGATTGGTATTTGAAACTTCCAAGAGACTCAAATTTGACATTTGATAATGGATTTGATCAACTAGAATTAGGTATAATTGAATCTGGTCAAGGGTTTAGCTGCAAATACACAAAACGAGGCCATAATCCCTAACACAAACTCATCAACCACAAGGTCTTTATCTTTTTCTAAAATTGCACAAATCATGGATATAATTTTTCTTGAAGTTCCAGGAAACATGCTAGATTCAATACTAACGTTATCCGCATGAACATTAAGATTCTTACACATATAACACTGTAATAGAACCACTCTGTCATTAGGTTTCAATTCTCTGAAATATTTGGCCAATACAATCTCATTTAACACTTCATTCTTAGGGTCTAATGGCCACCTTAACATTTCAATGATGGATTCAGGAGTCAATTCAATGAGTAGAGACCCATATGTGGAAATTATAGCTCTTTTAGAGGGAATATACTTTGAGGCACACCGAAGCATGAACTCGGTAAAGTCATAAACTCGGGGAACCAAAATTTTTGCTAAATTGGATTCCCATGCATGATAATGATCAACTAGATCTCTAGAATTTTGCATAACCTCCTCGTATAATTCAAAAGGATAAAAAGACAGGACCAGATCAAAGATATTCTTGTCTTTGTCGACTAAATCCTCTTTCTTGAAATTTAAATTTTCCTTAGTTTTAGTGGCTTGACAAAATTTCATTTTAATAACAAAAACTGAAATAGTTAATGTAGTTCGAGTTACCCGTAGAGGAACTTGGTTGGAAAAGGACTCAGGCGAGAAGCTAAAAACTAAATCAAACTAATAGAAATAAAAAAACCTTATAATATTTCTGAAACTAAGCTATTTCTAAAGTTTTATTCAAATACTATTTGCAAAATCTAAAACTTTGACAAACCCTCATTGTGCATCATGGAATTTTGAATTATATGAAAAATTTAGACCGTGTTACAACATGTGCAATGGAAAACAATGCGTTGATAGAATAAATCTTATGTTTACTGATTTTATTCCCCGGATGGGGTGACATTTGACAACCATGCGAGCTGGGAAGTTAATACCCCAAGCCACCACCCTCTCCCTTAGTCCCTTCCGCATGATTAACATTCACTTGATGGGAACGGTGGTGCACTTGTGTTGGAAGCTAGCGTCAATGGCACAATCAAAGCGTGAGCTAAAGTCTGCCAGGCCTGGTACAAGCCGTCTACGTGTTGTCAACTTAGCCTTAATGACACTCTCTACTATCAAGTCGACAACAAATATGGAGGTAAGCATTGTAAATTGTTTAATTGTTCCTGTTCTTGTTCAGGTCCAGACTCTGGTTTATCCCTCCCATTCAGGTTTTTTCTCCTCTAGGCATCCTCTCCTCCTCCTGATTGCCATTTTTGCCCCAACTTTCCTAATGCCTCGCGAAAGGGGAAAGCCCAAGAGCGGGGCGACCTACTACAACTTTGTTGCTCGACATTGTCGTCCCAGACCCTTCGCTGAACCAATTCTGCCCCCCATCTCTCATGTTCACCCTGCTGGTCCTTCCTCGAATAATTCTCCTAACTCTGCCAAAAATTGGCTGGACGATGATCAACCCATGGCTTATGTTGAGGAAGAGGTCCCTCAGGATCCTCCTCTGGCACCTCCAAACTCCCTCCTCTTCTCTGCCTCCGATATTTTGACTCCGCCCCTCACTTCTGGTCATCATTCCCTGGAAGGCGATTTTGGTCCAGAAACGGAAAGCTGCCCCGTCGAAGAATAAATTCCTACTGCAGAGCATGAAGAAGTGGCTCCATCTGTTGGTGATTCTCAACCACCTATAGCTTCAACTCCGACGTCGCCTAACACATGGTGCTTCTCAGAGGAGCATCTGCAACTAATTTTTGTAACGAGACGAGATGCAACAGTGCAACTTCACCACCAGACTAACCTCTGTCGACGCTTGGATGTTCTATTCGATGCCCTGTCAAGCGAGCCAACCAAGCACATGTACCCAACTTGCTACCAATCTTATGTGTTTGCTCCATGACCTCCAAATGGTGACGACAATCCAGGTTCACCCACAGTCTAATTTTTTTTTCTGTTACCATGTTTCTCTGTTCAGAACAACCATGGCTGTAGATAGGTTGTTGCATAATTTAGGGTGTCCAGTTTGTACTAGACTTCAACAAAAACTTGACAACGCGCCACCTGTTCTGATTTCCATATATATGACAAAACATGTGGCTAATTTTGCCATGCATATTGTATTGATGATAATCTAAAAAAATACAACTTTTGTTTACCTTTAAAAAAATGTTTATTAATTTTTTTTTGTGAGAAGCCTTCGCTAATATGCAAATAGTGCAAAGACAATACTAAATCAATAAATCATATGCAAATCGTGCAAAGACAATACTAAATCAATAAATCATCACTCATGCAACACCCTCATGCACACCATGTAACTTGTTTAAAATTTGTAATAGTATTCGTATTAATATTTATAGGCTAATCTTACCACTATGCTTCCAACCACATTGAAGTTGGCTAGGTTACATACCGAGTAAAAATGGAAAAAAACCAAAGAAACAATAACGTATAAAATTGAATTCTAAATCAAATATACGGAATCTCGACTGGACGAGTGGACAAATTCAATTCAAAGTAAAGTGACCTGGGTCTTCCATATCTATATGGCACGAGTCCTTTTATACTCTTTAATCTGAACTCGGGGCAGAGCAGGACATTTAGAGAGGCTGCACTCTGAATCCACGATATCCCGGCTCTGTACAGCGGACAAACTGGTTCCTGTTATTCATCCACAATGACAGGTAAGTGGTTTCTGTGATGAAAATCTTCATTTTATTCAATGCAGAGACACCAGGTTTTGTCTCTTCTGTAAATAAGATTTTGGTTAGGTTAAGTACAAACTCATCCCGTACAGTGAATTTTGTTTAATAAGTGTTTGTATGTTCAATCGATGAAACTCCATCTCTTCGGCACAAACGAATCTAGTTGTTATTGATCTTGACTTACTATCAATCCCAATTATTTAATCCTGCTTATCCGAGACATGTTTATCGAGTTAGGTTTGAAAGGATATGTCCGTAGTAAGGGCTTGGCGGCTGTTTGCAGTTAGTCTGGGTGGATTGGGTCGAACTATGGCCAAGGTTAAGTTTTTGCATTAAATAAAGTCCCTTTTAATGGTCCACGGTTTCCGAATGACACACAACAGAAAACCAACATCGGCGCAAAGATACGACCTGTGCATCAATTGTCATTATTTGCCTGAAACAGTGGAGACGGTCTCAGTAACCAGTGAAGAGGATCAGTCATTTAAAACCTGACTATTGTTTTCTCTTTCTTTCTGCTACTGAAACACATTTGTTTAGACAGACGCAACATGAAACTCCATAACATTGTACACAACAACTGCGTAAATATGGTCCCCTCTCTGCTTTAAAACAGCCCTTTATTGGTTGGGCCATGCCCATCGGGATTTGAACTTGGATCATATCGGTGGTAAGCTTCCACACTTACTACTAGACCACAGCCCAATGAACATCCGGGCACTGGCATTGTTCTATTCCGTGTCTCTGCAATCAGCATCGTTTCAATTCCAGTTTGTTTTTATTGGCATGCGGTTGCTTGTTAGCTGCTTATCGATGTGTTGAATCCGAGAAGCAGACTAGAGTGCAATGAGTGTTTTTATGCTAACTTAACATAGAAGTTGTA
Organism: Picea engelmannii; assembly: GCA_009831015.1. Lineage (NCBI taxonomy): Eukaryota > Viridiplantae > Streptophyta > Pinopsida > Pinales > Pinaceae > Picea > Picea engelmannii. The sequence continues at coordinate 73,125 of ML810071.1, forward strand.
ACAAAGAAAGATAGGCATGCAAAGTGGTAACAACAAGTTTTCTCACTTTTACTTTTGAGTATATGGCCGCCCTAAATCTACTATCGCATGCCTACAGACTTCCTTGCATATGTGTAGTTCACAATTATTCTATCTCTACATTAAATGTCTTGCTATATATATTCAGATTCAATACAAAATTTGTGGATAGTCTCTGGAGAATCCAACTTTCTGCTATTTAAGCGTTATTTCAAATGGAACGCCTCAACTTTTGGGTTGATTTCTTCAAAGCATTCAAATATTATTGTTTTATGCTTCTTGTTGCCACACAAAATAACACCTTTGCTCAAAGTCCCAAAGATGGGTGCTAGCCTTGTGGAACTAGGAGGTTGGCCACTGTCACCTCACCAACTCTCCTCTGCACTTTAGGCTAGGGTAAATAGAATCCCAACCAAGGGGGGCTTCCCTATGGGTTACTAAGCTTGATGTGTGTAGTAGATAGTGTTGATGTTTTGTAGCATCGGGAGGCATTACCACATTGGCTTTGGTGTCGGGCATGTGGGAATCTTTGTTGGCACTCACATTACATTTTTGTTTTGGTGAAAACCCCTTGTATATTGAGCTGGGGCTTGGTTGAGGCTTCACACCCACATGGCGGAATAAACAATTCTAATTTAATGTTGATTTTAGTGAAGGGCTTCTTAAAATAAGTTAAGGGCTTCTAAACTCACTTTGGACTCCTATAAAAGGAGAGGTAATGTGAGGATCGTTGTGACATCTCATTGTGACATTATGGAGTTGGCATAAGTGAGTGAGCACTTGTGCCATGAAGATTGGGAGGCAAAATTTCAGCAAGGAAATTCTTCACTATCGCAAATTTGGCCTAGGGTTTCTGAACATTTTGTTTTTTGATTTTCTGCCGAGGAAGGATAGCCGCACGTGCGATATGGACAGGCCGTACAGTCTGTACGACTGACTTTATCAGTCCATACAACACGTACGATTGACGTCAGCAGTCAGTACAATCCATATGGTTGACGTCAGCAGGCCATACAGGTTTAAGCCAACTAGGGTTTGTACCAGGTTTGCAAGTTGGAAGATTTTTGGGATTTTGCTAAATTTGTAATTTGCTGGGAGGACTATTTTTTTGTCCTAAAAAATTCTCAATCAAAAATTTTATAGAACATAATTTTTTTTGTGTCTCATGTGTATGGATGATTTCTCTCTGATTTTTATGTTTCTGCTGTAATTTTTTCTGTCATAATTTCAGTGTAAAATTATTCAGTGATAACAACCCTAGTTTACTGTTTGAAGTCACTTGTGCCATTATGGATCATTGTGACATTATGGAGTTGGCATAAGTGAGTGAGCACTTGTGCCAAGGAGATTGGGAGGCAAAATTTCAGCAAGGAAATTCTTCACTTTGGCAAATCTAGCCTAGAGTTTTTGGACATTTTGTTTTCTAATTTTCTGTTGAGGAAGGACAACCACACGTGCGGTATGGACAGACCATATAGACCGTATGGTCTACATGACGTATGGCTGGCGTCAACAGTCCTTACGATTGACGTCAGTAGGTCATACAGGTTTCAACCAACTAGCCTTTGTACCAAGTTTGCAAGTTGGAAGATTTTTGGGATTTTGTTGAATTTGTGATTTGTCGGGAGGATTGTTTTTTTGTCCTCAGAAATTTTACAAAACATAATTTTTTTTGTGTCTCATGTGTATGGATGATTTCTCTTTGATCTGTATGTTTCTGCTCTAAATTTTTTTGTCATAATTTAAGTGTAAAATTATTCAGTGATAACATCCCTAGTTTACTGTTTGAAGTCACTTGGAAGTAATTTTCAGATCTGAAATTGACTGCATTGAATTGCCCTCGAAAATTGACAGATAGTGGGAGTACGATGAAGCTTAGCAACATAAACTAAATGGAGAAATGAAAATAGAATTTCGATGGTTGGAGAGTGGTGGATGAAAGGGAGATCAGTGCCTTTGGTTTGCTTCGGCAACGAGGTCATGCAAGTAATCTTAGAGGGCGGTTCTAAAGGAAGATTAGGGGATAGTATACAATCACTTGATCTGTAAACTACACATCTAATTTGGTTGTTTGATCTACAAGTGTTACGTGGAGAGGGGCTATAACAGATCCACTACTCAAAGCAAATTATAAAGGTGGCCTCTACCAAAGACTATCTACAAACACACCTATTCAAGTGATATGGAATGTGTAATGTTTCTGTTTTGAAAGGTAAAGGATACAAAAGGGGGATAAGAGGGAGGAAAACCATTACTCTAGCCCTTTTCAATTAAGATGAAGCACCTTTCCTTGGCCCTTGATTTTCCTTTGTCATCCATACACCTGCAAACAAATTCCCAATTGTAGCATAGAGAACTAATAGGCACACATAAGAAATTACTTATACATTACTCTATTACTTGGACAAAATAAAGACAAAAATACTCCAATAACTTAGAGCTTCTTTTATTTACACTAGAGATCCTTCTCCAATCTAATCCCTCTGGTAAATGGAGATAGCAAACCTTATATAGGTTTTAGCTCCAACTCCTTCATACAGTAGAAAATGAATTGTTCTCCTAGATCCATTAGTTTCTCCAAGGAAAAATAATAAGATATTACATTTCTAACTTCCCCAACAAACTTCTTACTAAAAATAGAAATTGTTAGTTGAGATCCACTTTCTTCTCATAGAAGAAACAATAAAATAAACTTCCTCCACAAGGAAAACAATATAATAAAGCTCTTATCCCAACCAACTCAATGAGAAAGTTTCAACAATAAATAAATTAACGAGTTGGTTAAAGTCCGATTTACCAAAGTACCAAGAAGGCAACAACCTCCTCAACTAATTTCCTTGAATAACCAAAGTTTGTATAAGGAAAAGTCAACAATTCTCTTTTGAAAGAATCGGCCTCCACAAAACAATGTCTTATCACATGCATCATTATGGCTTAGCTCCACGATTTGGTTGATTTAAGACGTTGTCCCATGACGTTATCCCATTCAATGATCAGCGTGTGGGCTAGTTCGATTAGGAACACGTCCATGGTATCGAGATTACAACACTTTCAATTAAGTCGTGGCACCATTTGGACGCCAAAAGGGGATCTACATTCTATGTATGACCAATGACTCCAATACTTTGACCAAATCGATTTGATGTAACGGTCCCTCCGATCTTCATGGTTAATGGCGGCTTGATAAAATATGCCACTTTTCGATGTGAGATGGAGCCCATGTGAACTCGAATCCATGAACTTTGGCTTAGGTGAGTATCTTAGAACTTGAATAAAGTAACTTTGGTTTAGGAATGGTGTGGACCTTTTTATTTACTTATGGCATCAACCTTCAAGTGTGCCCCTCTTATACCATAATATAATATTTCCTTGCATGTGGGGCAGCTTCATGAAAAGTTTAGTTTGTCCCACGACCCCCTCTTTAATGTGTGACGACCCCTTTTATAATATATGTAAAATGTCACTATTGATACCTTTATCGTGCGCCCTCATGATGTGTGTTTATGTAAAGAGCTCTCTTATTACCATAATATAATATTTGCTTTTTCCCCCTTTTTCACCACAGTTAAAGTGTAAAGGGGCTCGCCCCCTTCCTTAGAGCAACCCTGCCTTGAAATGGTCAAGGGGGTGACCCCTTTATTAAAATATTTTCACTTTTCCTTCCTTTATGACTTAGCATATAAGTCCACATTAACGACCATGTTGGAAATATAATCCAATTTTGCCATGATCAAACCTTCATAAAAATGTGCACCGAACCACGAGGCAAGGAAGTAGCACCTAGGAGCATCATCACCATCCAAACATTAAGTGATCATGAAGATGCAACACCAACTCAATTAGGACAACTACTAACCAATGGGGATATCAACACCAAGGAGCAGTCATGGACACCACCAAGCTCATAATCCATGAGGAAGGACCACTGTGTTCAAGCATCCTTAAGCCAAGAAAATTCCCTGTAAGTTACCCCTAATTGTCACTCGTGTATTCAGGTGCAATATCTGGCTCCTACTTGGGGACATGTGCTCTTTGGAGAAGAGTGCACAAGAAGCCCAAAATCTCCTTAAAAAATGTACATGTGAGAAAACTCCTTTAAGCAAATGGAGCGTAGATGGATGGTCTATGTCTCATCTCATCTAGCTTATTACATCAAAATTTTGCTTTGCAAGAAATACAAGCCATCAATGCCAAAAGTACAAAATTGCTCATAATAGAGAGCATATTCCTCCTAATGTCTTTTGAAAGACTTATTCTTATTTTTTTACTACTCTTATTCTACATGAGCAAAATGCAAAGGCTAGGTGTAATCATATTTCCAATGTAGCCATCCTAGCCTCTTATTTACACCAGGGGGTCTTCCCTTGTGTTTGGCTATGAACCAAAACTGTTGAAATAATGTAACTGCAAAGAGTATTCTTATTATTATTGTTATTTTATTCATAGGATTAGTCCCCATTGTGGATTAATCATGTTGGTAATT